>JAPYMA010001509.1:0-38461 GCA_035041965.1 Anisakis pegreffii | reverse complement strand
TTCAGTTACGTATTGACTATCAATTTGGCTCTTGTAATCGCCCGAATGCCGGTGAGTTGATTAAGTTATAGTTATATGAGCTGATCGATTAGGATCGATATTGTTTGTTAGCATCATGAGGGTCGAATCATCGTTTCGGCAGAAGCATCCAACGAACCGTGATAATTATTGATATTTTTCGTACAATGAACTGATTACGCTAAATGGCATCATAACAAGAACAAATGCAAGAGTTCAGCGTTTTCTTCACAGTATATTATTATATCGGAGCGAATCGTTTAATTGTTGGCTGCAGATTTTTTAATACCATTGAATTTTTTCGTCTTCAACTCATCTTCATTCTATTCCTGTCCTCGCTAGCTTGTTCGATACCATTCATTCAATTCACTTACTATCGCTTCGATCACCCACCACATCTGCTCACTTCTTCATATTTTGTGTTGTTGTTGTTTTGCTGTCATTGTTGTTGCTGTTGTTACTGCTGCTACTGTTGATGTTAACGTCATGTGCATCAGTTCAGTTTGTTTTATGCAAGAAACACTTCAATGAATGAACTTCTTGCAAAATTCACCACAATGGTAAGTGTTAATATACTTGTTTCGTCAAAACAAGGAATATTACTTGTTTTAAGATTCTTCAAATTGCTTCCTTTTTTTGTCCTGGCAATCAAATACTTTAAAAAATTTTTCACGAAGAACTGAACTAATGATTGGACAAAGTTTGACTTTGATCATCGCTTCTGCAAATACATATCATTGCAGTTTGTTATGAACATCATAGATCACCTTCAGTGGACTGTAACTAACATCCTGATATAAGTGAAATATCTTCAGAAATTTACAATACCACTGTGATTTCAAATTTTCCATCCACCGTCTTCAACGTGCAAACATTTCAGAGTCAAAAAAATCTCTCAATGATTGACCCGAAATCAATCAATTGCTATTCAGCTGCAGCTCTCTTGAACTTAGTCAACAAGTTCGTTCCATCGCAAAAACTAGATGGGTAGCCAAGTCAAGTAGTGTGTGGGTTTGGTTGCTTTTATATATGTATAGATATTTGCCACACATTATTTCATCGTCGATGTTGGCTTGCTGTTCGATTTGCTGTTAGCGTAGCACAGCTCTAGAGAAGAGTTGATGCAGTACTCATCACCGCGAAAAGGTTCGAGAGGGACATTAGAAAGACGTGAAGGGTGAGTAAATAAGAAGGATGGATGGACTTGAATCTCAGGCTGACATAACATAAACACACACAAACATACGAACAATAAACGACCAGTCAGTCAATCAATCAATCAAAACACTTCTGATCGCACTAAGCTCAACTATTTTCAACTGTAACTAACCATCCCGTACGTTCTTATAATATCTACGGATTGTGCTAAACGAATGTCATCTTTGCTGTGTCAACATTTTCTGAATTTTCCAATTCATTAATAAACTTATCGTGAAGTCGAAGAAGTGGAAAAAAGTGACGACGACTTAAACTAACCAATAAACGCGACAGCGAACCAATAAAAAACAACTCTCTACCGAGCACTTAATATGGTTAGAAAGATATCTATCATCCTATCTATTATATCATACGTTTTGTTTACTTTGACCGTTTTTCAACAAAGCTCAGTATGTACTTTGAAGTCAAAATCTCCTATTGGAGTAAAATTCGATGTGCTGCCTAATTTTCTTTTCATTCAAATCTCGAACAGTTTCGTTTTGCGCCTCACTAAAATGTATGTGTGCCACGAACAAGTGATAGCTGCTGGGATGGCTAGCAGCTAATCGGCTGCACCATAGCGTCTGATTAATGAATGATCTTGCCTAATAAATGCGATTTATAACGAATGCAAGAACAATGCACAAATAGAATAATAATGAATTAATTTGAATCAGTAAGTAGGTCAAAAATGAACGAAACAGACAGATTTTTGGATCGCTTATAAAGGCCGCCACTCTAGGTTCAAACAACATTTTGAAATGACATCAAACACTGCTACATGACGATTTCGTCTAATTGAAATCATATTTTTGGATTGTCTTTCATAAATTTTCACATTCTGCATCTGATTAACTATTCATTGAAGAAGTCGTTCGACTGACCATAACAGGTGTCTTCATCAATTATTTTGTCTGTCTGCATCCGCATTACTCGCCTACAGTGCTGTTGGCTAGTTGTTTGGTTGTCTACAGACCGACATTCAGCGACCATCGATTTCGAGTGGTCATCGCAATGCCGAATTCTTAACAATGATCAAATTTTGGTGGCCACCGACCGACCAACCTCTTACAGTTTACAACAAATGCAGAGTCGGTGGCGATCAATATTCCGCGTTCACTCACGATCAGTCTTGGTGACCACGACCCAAAGCATGTTTTGAATACGACAAGGAGTTGAGATTGCGAATTAATCGCGTTAATTTCATTATTGCGGTTGTTGATAAAACCGTCTTGTTTTATAGTTGCTAATTTATGAAAATTTTCGGACGATACGACCACCTTTTAGGCTTATGGTCGATCATCTCAGCTCATCTTAAAGTAGATAATCAATAGTCGATCGATGAAAGCACAGTTAATCCACCGGCTAATCGAGACTCTGATATGTAATACTTACTTTGAAAATAGCTCAAATAACAGCTGGCATACGAACAACAGCAGATTCACCTAGCTGGCAACAATTTCGATCCATCTGTCTAGCTCGTTTCTCATCTCTTATCTTATCATATATTACATTCGATTATATCATCTTAACTACTCTCTCAGCTTCATCATTGCCTCATTCAACAACAACAATAATAATAACTTCTTACTACTTTGTTGTAATGCTTTGAACAAAATTGATGAACACAACATACCTGCTTAACTAAACCATAGTCGCCACCAGCGAGTGGTGCCAGCGTATTTGTTTTAACTCGTTTGCTAAATTCTCATTATTGCACTGCCGTCGATGTGATTATGAGTTGCAACTTCATTAGCATATCTAAGGCGATTGATTGTTTTGGGCTTCTTCTTTCTATATTTCTTTTGGTTTTATTATACCAACAAACAGTTCTACTCTACACCACCCATTCAATAAGATTTATCCTTTTATTACTACCATCATTATTGTTATCATATTCTCAAACGTTCATCGGTCATTTATTAGTGGCAATTTATCGACAACTTTTCTATCCATTCAAGCATGAGTTTACTTTTCTTATCATTTCCAGCTACATCGTTTATACGCACAATCATCGTTTGTCACTCTCGGTACAGCTATTACAATGGTTTCGTTCGAATTTCTGTTTCAACCAAATTCCCATTCATTTGTTTTACTACCTAATACCATGGTATCATATTGGTGGCTGAATAAAAATAGGATAGGGTAGCAGAGGATGGTAGTAATAGAATAGCAGTAATAAGGAACCAAGAATATATACCCATTTTTTGAAAGATCCATCAAGTCATCGCCTTTGAATCATTGTGATATAAGCAAATATGATTATTCCATTGTGTCGGCGATCAACTCGCTAATTCATCTTGATTCACAGTGAACATGGTTTTTTGCTAATGTTTCTGCTATTCAATCGCATACTTGCTTGTCTTTTGAAGATAGAAACAATTTTATTTGCAGACTCAAAATAACAACAATTTCGCTCGTAGAGACTTACTTGAATGCCATCGAATATATGCACATACACACATGAACATGTTCGCTTGAGTGAAAAGCCGAAAGTGAAGTTAATTCTCCACTAATTTTAACACTTCGTTCGCTTGCCGACTGAGTTTTTGATAAATCGGCTATCGACTGTAACAACTCAATTCGTGAAAGACTCGCTCGAAATTGGTGGCTTCAACTGTTCAGATGACTGGCTGGCTGATTGTTGAATAAAGCAGTGATAATAGCAGTAGTGTTTCGAATACAGTCAGGGGAGAATAATGACTGCTATATTCGATATGACTCGTCGTGTGACGATGTTCGATAGCGAAGGGGAAGATTTGAAGCAAAAGCTTGAAGAAAGCGACGTTGTCACGTCAGCACTACAACAGCAACAGCTACAACAACAAGCCCAAAATTTGAATGTTAGTGGCAGCGATCACTTTAAACTGACTAGTATCCGCGAGAAAAAGAAGATTTGTTTCCCTTCCTTAATTAAAACTGTCGAAAATGCTATTATGGTAAGCCTAGTGTACTTGAATGTTTGAACTTCGAATGAAACTCTGATGAGGATTTCTGTTTTATCTCGACACTGCTGCCGACCATATTTTAATCGTTTGTTAACATACAATCAGTGGTAAGGGTTGTGGTCTCGACGTAATTAAAGCGCATGTGAAAAGATATAATAAATCACTTTCAGAAATGAAGTGCAATGAACGATTGCCAGAAATATTTGTTGCTCAAATGTCGAATGTTAACCGACAGCAACTTTTAATTGTTGGTGTACTTTCTTCGTTGGGATAAAACATTCTGAAGGGCATGTCAAATGATACGTGCAAGTGATATTATGCATACATGCAATGGTGCAAGTGGATTGAGTTGCTTGATTTTTTGTTTGAAACTTATTTGATTGCAGACAATCGAAAAATTGCCCGATAAAGTGCTCCAACAAATATTTTCGTACCTTTCTCCATACCAAGTACTTCGAGTGGGACAAGTTTGTAAACGGTGGGAAAACATCGCACACAGTCCTTCGCTATGGCAGTTTGTTTCATTTCGGCCCAACTATGGTGGCATTCAGGTAAATGAATAATGGTCCTTATCGTTGAATAACGAGCGATATTGTTATACGTTCCACAGAATTCACTTATCAAGTGATTTTTTGGGATAATCCTCCTCATTATCGATCTTCTTGATGATAACCTTCGCGAACGTTTCCGAATCTAATGGCACCACCGAATTCAAACGGTAATGCTGACAATCATTTTGATAGGTGACGAATCAAGACTATTTCGTTCATTTGATTGGAACTCGTTTCACCGAATTGCGTTGTGCTGAATTAGCTACCGATTTGATTACGCCAAACGTATTGCATGAAATGGCCGCCAAATGTCCTCGTTTACAGGCACTTACATTAGGTATGATCATCGTTTGATCTCCATTATTGATTGTTCCCTAATGATCATTTATTCAGTAAAATTCAAAATTTCCAAATGAATTTTCAACATTTCATTCGGCCATTCACGGTATATGGTCGAAGTGGAAAAATTCTTCAAAAAATATTATGACGCAGTCAGATGTAATTTTGTATTCTTGTAAAGACTTTTCGACGGCAATGCAACTTCACGATTTCACCGATTTGCAAAACTTTCCCAGTCGCCTTCGCTCGTTGACGATCTGCCTCAGCGAGAATATTTTCTTGGAAGGTTTCCTTCGTAAAGTCTACACGTTCATATCTTCTGTGGAAGTGCTTCATATAATTGGTAGGTGATCTTTGGTTTACATTCAGCAGTGATTCGTTGAGATTGTATATTCGAAGATAAGATGAATATTCTCTCAGGAACGTATGAAAAAGTTGAAGATGAAGAGGAAGAAGTTTACGAGACAGTGAATGTGCATAAGCTGAAGCAGTTTATGCCGAATATACGAGTGGTCAATCTGTGGGGTGTTAGTTATAATCGAATTTAATTTTCTCATGTTTTTTTTTTCAGAAATTCATTACGGTCTGATGCTGTTGACATGATCGTATTCGCTGATATTTCAGGTACCTTTTATCACAGATGATCACGTTGATGCGATTTCATCGAACTGTGCGCACCTGGAGTGCCTTTGTGTCAACTACTGCACAAAAGTGACCGGTTCATGTTTACGACTTGTCTTACAGCGATGCAAAAAGCTTCGAAGTCTTCTTCTCGCTCATACCAGTCAGACTACCGTTTCTCTTGTTTTGATTCATTTCCGTTTCACTTCAAAAGCAAAGTGCCGAGATTTTGTCTTTGCCGTAATAAGGATAATATCAAGTTTGAAATGAGACCGCAGCAGATGGTTGATGGCTATTAAACGAAAGTAACCAACTGACAATGCATCGACGTATGACTTTTAAGAACTGGATAATAAAGTGGTGCAAATGATTGAGTGGGAAAAAACACGAATTGAAGAATTGAATATTTGTGGAACGGAACTATCTAGTGAGTCGTTAAAGTACATTCTTACGAGGTTGAAGAATCTCACTTGGCTGGATGCGTCATGGCTCGAAGAGATGAACGATCAGGTAAAGCGAATACCTACGTCTTTCAAATGCTCGATAGAAAGAGCGATCAGTTCTAAATACTTTTTTCGAATATTTATAATATGATTGACCCATTCCTGTCAATTATCACGCACTTGTGACAATGTTCAAACCGTTTGAATGCATCATAACTTTCACATCAACCAAATTACTCACCATAAAAGTTTTACTGAATGAACGAATCAAAATTTGAGGTGGTTGAGGCATGGATGGCCTCTGAGGCAATCGCAAATATTAAGTATTTGAATTTGGATACTTGTGACTCATTAAATGAAGCATCTTTAACGGATCTTGTCACCAGATTTGGTCATCAAATACTGGGCTTGAATTTAGGTGGTCATCATAAACTACTGGAATATTTCTGGATGAATATGATACCGAAATTGCACAATATCCGGTTAGTGAATGGTTTCTTTTCGAGCAGTGTTCTTTGGTAAGATGATATTTGAATAGATAAACAATGGATAGACTGATGATGGATGAACTGATGGACGAGACTCAGTTTTGTCATTTATTTTCAGCGTGTTGGTTATGGGCATTGCTGAAGATTGTTGTCCAAAAGTGATTGCAAAAATTCATATTGACCAGTTTGTCGATTGCATCGCACAAAATTGTCCTCGTTTGACTAGACTCGAAATACGCTGGGATGATGAGACGCTACGATTCAGCGATAAATCCAGGTAAGTCAAGCCAGCTGATGCTGATGATGACTTTCAACTCTTTATTTCAGCAACAAGAAATGGCGAGCAATCGTCTGTCTTTGCACTGTTTGACAGTAGAGATCAACCTATTTGCAAGCAGTCAGCAACTATGTGTTTTGAATTACGCTATCCAAGTGGGAAACCCGTCCTTTAATAAATAGATCGCATATCTTTTTATTTGCAGTAAATTCATCGACATTCTCCGTATGAAGTGTCTTAAACTGCATTCAATGGTACTCTCTGATGGTCAATACTATGAACTTATACGGTCGAATTTTGAACGAGCTGACCGCATGTCAGTGGTTAGGTTAGACGCTGCTCCATTCTTTTCGTTCAGTTCTGGATTGTTGCTTCAGAGGACGCCAGCTATCTTTATTGCGCACGAATAGTTGTTTTATAATATAGTACTTGTTATGCTAATGTGCAATATCAATCGAAATCGGTTAAAGTTAACAGACTTCTAAGAAATTACAATTAGTTTATCAGAAAGCGATATCAACCAAGACATTTATCTGTTAGCGTAAATCGTCATTATCAATCCAATCTGGTTAGGCTCAACTAATTAAAATCAATTTCATTTATATTTTAACTAAAACAATCACCAACAGACAGAAGCAATTGTCGCCTAATGCGAACTGTAGGAATTCGTTTACTAACGGTAACATCTCTTTCGGATCGTCCTTCCCTTTCGCTGTTGTGTTCTTAATAATAATAATAATGATAATAATAATAATACTTTTGACGTTACAGAACAACAGAAATGTGTCGGACAGGACTGATGCATTGCTCAAGATACTATAACCAATTATTGTTTAACTGATACACTGGCTCAATAGCATCGTTTATTCAACTTATCAATCAACGCACTCATATTATACTGTCTGTGATTCGGCATTGTATTCGAATTATATCAATAATTTTACGATAGATAATAATCACTCATAATGACTAATAAACATATACTAGTAAAAAAATTACATACGGCATATGTGACAGAAACAGCCGACACGATAAACATAACAGAACTCCTACTTTAAATCAGGAACTCTTTTCACATCAAAGAATTGTTTCGGAAATGTTCCCTTTCAGCAGAATTTGAATTATCATTTCATGGGGAACTGAAGTCGAAACATTAAGATGAACAGAGAGGAAATCCACTGAAACAAAACAATTGAACATACAAGAATACAACGTTTATTATCAACGGAACACATGATAATGATATTATCATAATCACATCAGTATTAATGATAACAAGTACTATATAAATATAGAACTTTAACAGAATACGTATCAAAATTAGAACATTTAATAATAATAATAATAATAATAATAATAATAGTATAGAGAACAATAAAAACACATGAATGCGAGAATCAACACATCACCATTGCTGCTTATTGGAATATTTTTGATAAAAACTTGGACACAATATATCACCAAGTTGGTATAAGCACATGCGTACATATGACTGCTTTGCTGCTGACCGAACATTCTTCATCTTATATCTTCGTTGAATAAACGTTAAAATAACAGGCAAATCTTAGGTCTATACCTTATGTATTCGTCGCTTTATCACATATTCCAACAAGCAGCAATGGTGATGTGTTGATTCTCGCATTCATGTGTTTTTATTGTTCTCTATACTATTATTATTATTATTATTATTATTATTATTAAATGTTCTAATTTTGATACGTATTCTGTTAAAGTTCTATATTTATATAGTACTTGTTATCATTAATACTGATGTGATTATGATAATATCATTATCATGTGTTCCGTTGATAATAAACGTTGTATTCTTGTATGTTCAATTGTTTTGTTTCAGTGGATTTCCTCTCTGTTCATCTTAATGTTTCGACTTCAGTTCCCCATGAAATGATAATTCAAATTCTGCTGAAAGGGAACATTTCCGAAACAATTCTTTGATGTGAAAAGAGTTCCTGATTTAAAGTAGGAGTTCTGTTATGTTTATCGTGTCGGCTGTTTCTGTCACATATGCCGTATGTAATTTTTTTACTAGTATATGTTTATTAGTCATTATGAGTGATTATTATCTATCGTAAAATTATTGATATAATTCGAATACAATGCCGAATCACAGACAGTATAATATGAGTGCGTTGATTGATAAGTTGAATAAACGATGCTATTGAGCCAGTGTATCAGTTAAACAATAATTGGTTATAGTATCTTGAGCAATGCATCAGTCCTGTCCGACACATTTCTGTTGTTCTGTAACGTCAAAAGTATTATTATTATTATCATTATTATTATTATTAAGAACACAACAGCGAAAGGGAAGGACGATCCGAAAGAGATGTTACCGTTAGTAAACGAATTCCTACAGTTCGCATTAGGCGACAATTGCTTCTGTCTGTTGGTGATTGTTTTAGTTAAAATATAAATGAAATTGATTTTAATTAGTTGAGCCTAACCAGATTGGATTGATAATGACGATTTACGCTAACAGATAAATGTCTTGGTTGATATCGCTTTCTGATAAACTAATTGTAATTTCTTAGAAGTCTGTTAACTTTAACCGATTTCGATTGATATTGCACATTAGCATAACAAGTACTATATTATAAAACAACTATTCGTGCGCAATAAAGATAGCTGGCGTCCTCTGAAGCAACAATCCAGAACTGAACGAAAAGAATGGAGCAGCGTCTAACCTAACCACTGACATGCGGTCAGCTCGTTCAAAATTCGACCGTATAAGTTCATAGTATTGACCATCAGAGAGTACCATTGAATGCAGTTTAAGACACTTCATACGGAGAATGTCGATGAATTTACTGCAAATAAAAAGATATGCGATCTATTTATTAAAGGACGGGTTTCCCACTTGGATAGCGTAATTCAAAACACATAGTTGCTGACTGCTTGCAAATAGGTTGATCTCTACTGTCAAACAGTGCAAAGACAGACGATTGCTCGCCATTTCTTGTTGCTGAAATAAAGAGTTGAAAGTCATCATCAGCATCAGCTGGCTTGACTTACCTGGATTTATCGCTGAATCGTAGCGTCTCATCATCCCAGCGTATTTCGAGTCTAGTCAAACGAGGACAATTTTGTGCGATGCAATCGACAAACTGGTCAATATGAATTTTTGCAATCACTTTTGGACAACAATCTTCAGCAATGCCCATAACCAACACGCTGAAAATAAATGACAAAACTGAGTCTCGTCCATCAGTTCATCCATCATCAGTCTATCCATTGTTTATCTATTCAAATATCATCTTACCAAAGAACACTGCTCGAAAAGAAACCATTCACTAACCGGATATTGTGCAATTTCGGTATCATATTCATCCAGAAATATTCCAGTAGTTTATGATGACCACCTAAATTCAAGCCCAGTATTTGATGACCAAATCTGGTGACAAGATCCGTTAAAGATGCTTCATTTAATGAGTCACAAGTATCCAAATTCAAATACTTAATATTTGCGATTGCCTCAGAGGCCATCCATGCCTCAACCACCTCAAATTTTGATTCGTTCATTCAGTAAAACTTTTATGGTGAGTAATTTGGTTGATGTGAAAGTTATGATGCATTCAAACGGTTTGAACATTGTCACAAGTGCGTGATAATTGACAGGAATGGGTCAATCATATTATAAATATTCGAAAAAAGTATTTAGAACTGATCGCTCTTTCTATCGAGCATTTGAAAGACGTAGGTATTCGCTTTACCTGATCGTTCATCTCTTCGAGCCATGACGCATCCAGCCAAGTGAGATTCTTCAACCTCGTAAGAATGTACTTTAACGACTCACTAGATAGTTCCGTTCCACAAATATTCAATTCTTCAATTCGTGTTTTTTCCCACTCAATCATTTGCACCACTTTATTATCCAGTTCTTAAAAGTCATACGTCGATGCATTGTCAGTTGGTTACTTTCGTTTAATAGCCATCAACCATCTGCTGCGGTCTCATTTCAAACTTGATATTATCCTTATTACGGCAAAGACAAAATCTCGGCACTTTGCTTTTGAAGTGAAACGGAAATGAATCAAAACAAGAGAAACGGTAGTCTGACTGGTATGAGCGAGAAGAAGACTTCGAAGCTTTTTGCATCGCTGTAAGACAAGTCGTAAACATGAACCGGTCACTTTTGTGCAGTAGTTGACACAAAGGCACTCCAGGTGCGCACAGTTCGATGAAATCGCATCAACGTGATCATCTGTGATAAAAGGTACCTGAAATATCAGCGAATACGATCATGTCAACAGCATCAGACCGTAATGAATTTCTGAAAAAAAAAACATGAGAAAATTAAATTCGATTATAACTAACACCCCACAGATTGACCACTCGTATATTCGGCATAAACTGCTTCAGCTTATGCACATTCACTGTCTCGTAAACTTCTTCCTCTTCATCTTCAACTTTTTCATACGTTCCTGAGAGAATATTCATCTTATCTTCGAATATACAATCTCAACGAATCACTGCTGAATGTAAACCAAAGATCACCTACCAATTATATGAAGCACTTCCACAGAAGATATGAACGTGTAGACTTTACGAAGGAAACCTTCCAAGAAAATATTCTCGCTGAGGCAGATCGTCAACGAGCGAAGGCGACTGGGAAAGTTTTGCAAATCGGTGAAATCGTGAAGTTGCATTGCCGTCGAAAAGTCTTTACAAGAATACAAAATTACATCTGACTGCGTCATAATATTTTTTGAAGAATTTTTCCACTTCGACCATATACCGTGAATGGCCGAATGAAATGTTGAAAATTCATTTGGAAATTTTGAATTTTACTGAATAAATGATCATTAGGGAACAATCAATAATGGAGATCAAACGATGATCATACCTAATGTAAGTGCCTGTAAACGAGGACATTTGGCGGCCATTTCATGCAATACGTTTGGCGTAATCAAATCGGTAGCTAATTCAGCACAACGCAATTCGGTGAAACGAGTTCCAATCAAATGAACGAAATAGTCTTGATTCGTCACCTATCAAAATGATTGTCAGCATTACCGTTTGAATTCGGTGGTGCCATTAGATTCGGAAACGTTCGCGAAGGTTATCATCAAGAAGATCGATAATGAGGAGGATTATCCCAAAAAATCACTTGATAAGTGAATTCTGTGGAACGTATAACAATATCGCTCGTTATTCAACGATAAGGACCATTATTCATTTACCTGAATGCCACCATAGTTGGGCCGAAATGAAACAAACTGCCATAGCGAAGGACTGTGTGCGATGTTTTCCCACCGTTTACAAACTTGTCCCACTCGAAGTACTTGGTATGGAGAAAGGTACGAAAATATTTGTTGGAGCACTTTATCGGGCAATTTTTCGATTGTCTGCAATCAAATAAGTTTCAAACAAAAAATCAAGCAACTCAATCCACTTGCACCATTGCATGTATGCATAATATCACTTGCACGTATCATTTGACATGCCCTTCAGAATGTTTTATCCCAACGAAGAAAGTACACCAACAATTAAAAGTTGCTGTCGGTTAACATTCGACATTTGAGCAACAAATATTTCTGGCAATCGTTCATTGCACTTCATTTCTGAAAGTGATTTATTATATCTTTTCACATGCGCTTTAATTACGTCGAGACCACAACCCTTACCACTGATTGTATGTTAACAAACGATTAAAATATGGTCGGCAGCAGTGTCGAGATAAAACAGAAATCCTCATCAGAGTTTCATTCGAAGTTCAAACATTCAAGTACACTAGGCTTACCATAATAGCATTTTCGACAGTTTTAATTAAGGAAGGGAAACAAATCTTCTTTTTCTCGCGGATACTAGTCAGTTTAAAGTGATCGCTGCCACTAACATTCAAATTTTGGGCTTGTTGTTGTAGCTGTTGCTGTTGTAGTGCTGACGTGACAACGTCGCTTTCTTCAAGCTTTTGCTTCAAATCTTCCCCTTCGCTATCGAACATCGTCACACGACGAGTCATATCGAATATAGCAGTCATTATTCTCCCCTGACTGTATTCGAAACACTACTGCTATTATCACTGCTTTATTCAACAATCAGCCAGCCAGTCATCTGAACAGTTGAAGCCACCAATTTCGAGCGAGTCTTTCACGAATTGAGTTGTTACAGTCGATAGCCGATTTATCAAAAACTCAGTCGGCAAGCGAACGAAGTGTTAAAATTAGTGGAGAATTAACTTCACTTTCGGCTTTTCACTCAAGCGAACATGTTCATGTGTGTATGTGCATATATTCGATGGCATTCAAGTAAGTCTCTACGAGCGAAATTGTTGTTATTTTGAGTCTGCAAATAAAATTGTTTCTATCTTCAAAAGACAAGCAAGTATGCGATTGAATAGCAGAAACATTAGCAAAAAACCATGTTCACTGTGAATCAAGATGAATTAGCGAGTTGATCGCCGACACAATGGAATAATCATATTTGCTTATATCACAATGATTCAAAGGCGATGACTTGATGGATCTTTCAAAAAATGGGTATATATTCTTGGTTCCTTATTACTGCTATTCTATTACTACCATCCTCTGCTACCCTATCCTATTTTTATTCAGCCACCAATATGATACCATGGTATTAGGTAGTAAAACAAATGAATGGGAATTTGGTTGAAACAGAAATTCGAACGAAACCATTGTAATAGCTGTACCGAGAGTGACAAACGATGATTGTGCGTATAAACGATGTAGCTGGAAATGATAAGAAAAGTAAACTCATGCTTGAATGGATAGAAAAGTTGTCGATAAATTGCCACTAATAAATGACCGATGAACGTTTGAGAATATGATAACAATAATGATGGTAGTAATAAAAGGATAAATCTTATTGAATGGGTGGTGTAGAGTAGAACTGTTTGTTGGTATAATAAAACCAAAAGAAATATAGAAAGAAGAAGCCCAAAACAATCAATCGCCTTAGATATGCTAATGAAGTTGCAACTCATAATCACATCGACGGCAGTGCAATAATGAGAATTTAGCAAACGAGTTAAAACAAATACGCTGGCACCACTCGCTGGTGGCGACTATGGTTTAGTTAAGCAGGTATGTTGTGTTCATCAATTTTGTTCAAAGCATTACAACAAAGTAGTAAGAAGTTATTATTATTGTTGTTGTTGAATGAGGCAATGATGAAGCTGAGAGAGTAGTTAAGATGATATAATCGAATGTAATATATGATAAGATAAGAGATGAGAAACGAGCTAGACAGATGGATCGAAATTGTTGCCAGCTAGGTGAATCTGCTGTTGTTCGTATGCCAGCTGTTATTTGAGCTATTTTCAAAGTAAGTATTACATATCAGAGTCTCGATTAGCCGGTGGATTAACTGTGCTTTCATCGATCGACTATTGATTATCTACTTTAAGATGAGCTGAGATGATCGACCATAAGCCTAAAAGGTGGTCGTATCGTCCGAAAATTTTCATAAATTAGCAACTATAAAACAAGACGGTTTTATCAACAACCGCAATAATGAAATTAACGCGATTAATTCGCAATCTCAACTCCTTGTCGTATTCAAAACATGCTTTGGGTCGTGGTCACCAAGACTGATCGTGAGTGAACGCGGAATATTGATCGCCACCGACTCTGCATTTGTTGTAAACTGTAAGAGGTTGGTCGGTCGGTGGCCACCAAAATTTGATCATTGTTAAGAATTCGGCATTGCGATGACCACTCGAAATCGATGGTCGCTGAATGTCGGTCTGTAGACAACCAAACAACTAGCCAACAGCACTGTAGGCGAGTAATGCGGATGCAGACAGACAAAATAATTGATGAAGACACCTGTTATGGTCAGTCGAACGACTTCTTCAATGAATAGTTAATCAGATGCAGAATGTGAAAATTTATGAAAGACAATCCAAAAATATGATTTCAATTAGACGAAATCGTCATGTAGCAGTGTTTGATGTCATTTCAAAATGTTGTTTGAACCTAGAGTGGCGGCCTTTATAAGCGATCCAAAAATCTGTCTGTTTCGTTCATTTTTGACCTACTTACTGATTCAAATTAATTCATTATTATTCTATTTGTGCATTGTTCTTGCATTCGTTATAAATCGCATTTATTAGGCAAGATCATTCATTAATCAGACGCTATGGTGCAGCCGATTAGCTGCTAGCCATCCCAGCAGCTATCACTTGTTCGTGGCACACATACATTTTAGTGAGGCGCAAAACGAAACTGTTCGAGATTTGAATGAAAAGAAAATTAGGCAGCACATCGAATTTTACTCCAATAGGAGATTTTGACTTCAAAGTACATACTGAGCTTTGTTGAAAAACGGTCAAAGTAAACAAAACGTATGATATAATAGATAGGATGATAGATATCTTTCTAACCATATTAAGTGCTCGGTAGAGAGTTGTTTTTTATTGGTTCGCTGTCGCGTTTATTGGTTAGTTTAAGTCGTCGTCACTTTTTTCCACTTCTTCGACTTCACGATAAGTTTATTAATGAATTGGAAAATTCAGAAAATGTTGACACAGCAAAGATGACATTCGTTTAGCACAATCCGTAGATATTATAAGAACGTACGGGATGGTTAGTTACAGTTGAAAATAGTTGAGCTTAGTGCGATCAGAAGTGTTTTGATTGATTGATTGACTGACTGGTCGTTTATTGTTCGTATGTTTGTGTGTGTTTATGTTATGTCAGCCTGAGATTCAAGTCCATCCATCCTTCTTATTTACTCACCCTTCACGTCTTTCTAATGTCCCTCTCGAACCTTTTCGCGGTGATGAGTACTGCATCAACTCTTCTCTAGAGCTGTGCTACGCTAACAGCAAATCGAACAGCAAGCCAACATCGACGATGAAATAATGTGTGGCAAATATCTATACATATATAAAAGCAACCAAACCCACACACTACTTGACTTGGCTACCCATCTAGTTTTTGCGATGGAACGAACTTGTTGACTAAGTTCAAGAGAGCTGCAGCTGAATAGCAATTGATTGATTTCGGGTCAATCATTGAGAGATTTTTTTGACTCTGAAATGTTTGCACGTTGAAGACGGTGGATGGAAAATTTGAAATCACAGTGGTATTGTAAATTTCTGAAGATATTTCACTTATATCAGGATGTTAGTTACAGTCCACTGAAGGTGATCTATGATGTTCATAACAAACTGCAATGATATGTATTTGCAGAAGCGATGATCAAAGTCAAACTTTGTCCAATCATTAGTTCAGTTCTTCGTGAAAAATTTTTTAAAGTATTTGATTGCCAGGACAAAAAAAGGAAGCAATTTGAAGAATCTTAAAACAAGTAATATTCCTTGTTTTGACGAAACAAGTATATTAACACTTACCATTGTGGTGAATTTTGCAAGAAGTTCATTCATTGAAGTGTTTCTTGCATAAAACAAACTGAACTGATGCACATGACGTTAACATCAACAGTAGCAGCAGTAACAACAGCAACAACAATGACAGCAAAACAACAACAACACAAAATATGAAGAAGTGAGCAGATGTGGTGGGTGATCGAAGCGATAGTAAGTGAATTGAATGAATGGTATCGAACAAGCTAGCGAGGACAGGAATAGAATGAAGATGAGTTGAAGACGAAAAAATTCAATGGTATTAAAAAATCTGCAGCCAACAATTAAACGATTCGCTCCGATATAATAATATACTGTGAAGAAAACGCTGAACTCTTGCATTTGTTCTTGTTATGATGCCATTTAGCGTAATCAGTTCATTGTACGAAAAATATCAATAATTATCACGGTTCGTTGGATGCTTCTGCCGAAACGATGATTCGACCCTCATGATGCTAACAAACAATATCGATCCTAATCGATCAGCTCATATAACTATAACTTAATCAACTCACCGGCATTCGGGCGATTACAAGAGCCAAATTGATACGTCCCATTGCTTTCATCTTCGTCAACACACGCGACTTCTTCTTGCGCCATTCTTCTGTTTCACGAAAATGCTTTTTCCTCGGCATTACGTCCCAGAAACGCTCAGGTGCATCAGCAGAATTCCGCTACAAAACTGACACGACTTCATTCGAAGAATTGAACTGTGTTGGTTATTTTTCATCACGCAGTAATGATTTGAATGTGCAAAAACTGAATTTGCATATAATTAAAATGATGTTGATGTGATTTCACTTCGTAAGACTATAACAACGTTGACTGCCAAATGGCAACCGAAATCATACATGCTCATTGAGTGGCGTCAGTTCACCATTGATTAAACCAATCCGTTTGATAATTGAACTGTTCGAATTACTGTCATTGTCATTGTTGAGCAGTTGGTCGTGCGAATCTCTATGCTTCTAAATAACGATACTTCATCATTAAGCTGACGACGATGAGAGCGTCATCTAACCGCAGTCAATCATCGAGAATCAAAGTCTGATGATGCATTCGGATGCGATCTGATAAAAAGCCTTCGGCGAAACGGCAACGAAAAGTCATCTGAGCATTACGCTGAAGATCTATCTATCTGGCCTGAGCAGTGCTACTTCACTTACTTTTCTGTTGAGGATTAGCATGATTGTTTGTTATCCATATGACGCTTTCACAGAACTCATAAAAAGTCTTATAGTTGAACACCGCTGATGGTACTGACTGATTGTGGACTTGATTAGCAATTAAACGCTCTGTTGTTCACAAATTGAAGAAGGAGAGATGAGTTCAAGAATGAAATCAGTTGATACACGCTTCATTAAATGATGATGCAAAGCGAGAATGGAATGGTCACCTCAAAAAAGTTGGCATTTATTTATTCGTATTCGCGATTGGTCAATACAAAGGCGATCGATCAGTTCAAGAAGTACCATTCATCACTGCGGCTTATATGAATCAATTCTCGAAATCAACTGTGTGTATGCATAAAATATTACTTCACCTCATAATTGCCAATACTTCATTAATTAACGATCAGCGATTAATACGATAACATGTAAAGCAAAAAAAAAACAGGCAAAAGAATCCACCATGTTTGTCAGTTGCCCATCTTAAGCAGTAATCAGCCAGTTTACGAACACCACTAATCCTTGTTTAATTTCAGTTACAATGATAAATATGATGATGATAATTTGAAAGAAAATTATATTCCCATATGGTCGAACTGGGGCATCATCAAGTCTAGATCATCAGAAAGGAAGACAATTGTGGTTGTAGGTCGAACAAGCAACATTAGTTGATGCTGTGTTTTACAGGATGAACGTTATCATTCTAACAACGGCTGTTGTTTGCTTGACAGGTCGTTCGATAATTACCTGACTGACGTATTGAAAAATGTTATGTTATTCTCCTACAGAAAGAACATCATGTAGCAACCACATCATCCATCCTCAACAACCTTATTATCTTTATCATTAACATTAATGTTACTGTTATTATTATTACATTCAATATTATCGGTAATAGTGATATATACAGTGATAAGTAGCACGGTCAAACTTTGGCTTTAATTGGCAATTTTCTGAGCAGGCAAGGAGAGGCAAGCGGTGATCTCTTTTGGCTCATATTCGGTTGAAGAAAAAAAAACCGTCGTAAACAGTTGGACAGTACAGTGTAACAAAATTGCACTGAATCAACCGTTCGTTCACACAATTACATAACAAATAATTATTAAGCGATTTTGACAACATGAATGAAGCATTACAAATACTGTGTGAAAATCGCTCAGATATCATCGATTGAATGCAAAATCATCAAGTGCTCATTGCCTTATCACCACTACTTCATATGAAAATGATAAATGAGTTAAACGAAAACGATAAATGTATGGTCGATCAAGCATGTTGAGTGATGAAAAGAGCAGCCAAGGAAACCTAAAAATGAAAGATTTATGACGGGGTTTTGTTCACTCAGTTAAGTTATGTTTGGAACCAACCTAGATCGGTCATTTTGAGAAAGCGATATACAAGAAGGAATTTCGAAGGAACAGTTGGCTCGTATGTTGTGAATGTGTGATAAATAACTTGTGCTGTGATATTTACAAAGTTCAAGCGATGATCATATTACGAACGATTACGTTGTAAACCTGAGATTTTATCACATTTTATAGCTTCATTTTTTCTTTCTTTGCCTTTAACACTCAGCTTTGATATATTATGATCGACCGACCGCAAGCTGAAAGAACTAATGAAAGGAAACGTTATTAAATGGAACGTGATGATATCTGTTTTTGTGGACAAGCTGTTATTCGAAATGTACTTCTTCAGTTGCTCATCTATAATAGTTTGATGATAGCTAAAAGAAACGAAACTTTCAGCTCATAAGAGTCTGTCTTTTCTTGATCAATGTCATAGACCTAAATCGATAGGTGTCGTATGGATATTTGAAGATTTGACTTCAGCGCATTAAGATCCATATTTGCTGAAGATCGCAACGAATGAGTGTTTTATTCAATCAAAAAGTTGTGCAGAATAGAGTTGGGAACCGAAATGTTTTTTTTCGACGGCCACCGACCGAAATTCGATAACAACCGTCCCAACTGAAGTGCAGAATGACTGAATTACACATTCAGTTTCTTCACGTCAATATTGGAAGGGGATCCTCCGTAAGGACTAGGGTAGGAACCGTAACCATCTCTGACGAAGGCAGGTGCTGTCTTCGTGGTGCATCCGCATGAGAAATTTACTTCACATGTTTTAGTGATTGAATATCACTTCACATTTGGAAATCACCATAGTTAAATGACTATTCAGCTAGGTCATACCCTCAATGAGCATGTACGATTGATAAATATCGACGCTGTTGAAGGAAAATGCTTAGCAAAATAACTCCGCTTCCTTCATTCGTGTATTTGATATGCGATTTGCTGATCATAAGCCGTATGACTTATCAAAATCCATATGGTCGCCGTCTATCCATTCTATCTAACTAATAGTTCTAATTCTGAATCACAAAATGAAACAACGAAAAGAAGGAATTTTAAAAATAAACGAAAAATAAATGTAGTCACCTTATCGTTTAGTGAATTCGAAAACAACTGAGTAGCAAATAAGCAAGCTGGTGACTGATTTTTAACAAATTTCGCGATGACGAACAGTTACAGTGATCAATGACAGTAGAGTCAGTCACTTAACTATTGTCAATCAAAATTTAACTGATCTGGTTTGAGTGATTCGCCAAAAGTCACAGTAGCAGTTGACATTCCAGTTATCACATTTAAGAGCAATCGATTCAGGAGCAGCGTTATCCAATGATGATTACAATAAAAAGGGAATGATCAGTTGCTTGTACATTAAGCTTTATTGCTGAAATAATGGCTGTTGTTTCGTTTCGTTTTGCATTTCATAACTCTTAATTATGGTTGCTTTTGATTGATGCATTATCATTCTTGAATGCTTGTTTATGTATTCAATTTTAATACTTTTTGTGCTTCATTTCTACTTCATTTATTCAGGCAATAAAGTTTCTCCTCATTTTGACATCATACTCGAGGAAAGTCAATGAAGCGAATCTAAGCAAATGCACAGGAAACATTCATTCACTCATGACCTCTTTCTCATCTCTTATTCATTTGACTTATTTTTGTTGTATTGTTTTAAGAATAATCATTAAGTAGCTGATAATTTGATCTTTCAAACATTAGTCAGTGTTTTTGATACATTGAAGAGCAGTACGTTTGACAAAATCTGTGAAGATACTACGACTTCGGTTGACGTTCAGAGGGGTTGAGTATCATTTGTGTTGCCTATTGGGACTGCATGAAAACCTATTGTTTCGTTTATGCCTCAACATTTCAATATATTCGATCAGGAGTCGACCGTTAGACGATAGCACTATTCGGAAGAAGAACAAACAAGAATAGTAATTGAGTAGAATGAACAGATGCGTGTTGGGGATAGATAATGAATGTAACATATGCACAACTTCAACAATAGGTCATTACCATCTCGATCGTGAATCAATTATACATCTCTCCATGCATTCATGATCTATTCTGCTAGCTTTACATCTTTTGTTTCTCTGAAATTACACAAAAATGATATTTGCACATTGCTAAACATCATCTAATTGGTTTCCTGCATTCAGTTTTTCTTTTTTTCACTTGAAACCAGCAAGATCATTTATGAATGTTGAAATTTTTTCATTATAACTGATATTTCAAATACAATTCCTCATTACAACTAATGCAACTAAGATTTCAAAAATTGATGATATAATGCTTACGGTTCAGTACTTACAGTACATAATGAAGTAATAATGATGATTTGATAGGTGATTCATTTGATCAAAACAATGCAAAAAGCCGTCATTTGATAGGTTTTCAGAGAATGGTTGATTGGTGACGAATGATGAATTCAGGATTGTTCATTTATGTGAATGCGAAAGAGAAAAGAGTGCGCTCGATCGACACGACAACAAATCACATTCACGTTGGTGGTTGGTCAGTAATTAAGCTATTGGTCACAAGCTGATGACTATCATCAAAGCTCTTTTTTGATTCGACGTCGTTCTGTTGTGCTGCTTTGCCGGTTGATGCTTCTCGTCTCAGTTCCGTAAAGCAATGAATGCGATTTGTTGAGATCTTATCATACCATATCGGTCGTCTGTATGCAACTGCTACTCCTTCTTCATTGACTCAAACAAAATCAGCACTTTTCTATCGTAGACGAAGAACGAGGAACAGGGAAAGAGAAGAAGAAGAATAATAACAACAAGAAGACAGGGAGGAAGGAAAGAAAAGAATAATGAGAAAGATAGGTTCATGAAGAGGGGGCGGTCGGCTTCATAAACGTTCATCGATGCATCATCCATTTGTTCGTTCGTTCATCGTCCAATATCTAAGTTGTCATCCACTTTTGTGGTTAGACTGCTAACTGACTGCAACAAGTTGGAATTGGTCATTGGTGCTGTAAGGGTTACAAGCTCAACTAAGGAGCATTCTCAAATCGTGGCCAGATAGCTATCCATCTAGCTGTCGAGTGCGATTCATATGGATGAGGCATCGCACGACCGTGATTACGAAGCAGTCTATGATGGAGATGTGGATCATAAGATGATCATTGACAATGAATGCAGCCTAAATGTTCAGCAGTCAACTGCTCTTACTGATAATGCAAATAGCGACAAAAACAACACTCGTCACCAGTTAATGAATCATTCAATATCGTATCACAGTAATCATTCAACGCCGTCGCTACGATTCGCCGCTATCAGCAGCATCTCGTCACCAACTTCTTCTTCAGTCAATCGTCCACGACCAAAACGTTCGCAGAGTGCTTCGGCTACGGCACAACGACAACGCCAGGTTGACTCAATTACTTCAAAATTGCCATATGCATCCAACTGAAACTTTGTTTCTACTGCTGTAGATGAATATGAAGAAGACGATTAGCGCAATAAATATTTTGGTGTATTTTTTGATGCGAGCGTTTATCTGTTCATATGTACAATATTCATTTTCTTTACAGTCATTTGTTTCATTTAGGGACCGTTTTACAAAGTTCCATCTCTCAACAGTAGAATAACAATGATGATAATGCTTCTGATCAGTAACCGTTCTGTTTATTGCCTTGTTCAGTTGAGATCAATCAGTATTTCTCGCTTGTCTCCAAGTGAACATGTAGCTAGTTATCTCGCATTCGTTGAAGACAAAACGTGCGATGAGAAAGGGTAGAGATGATTTACGACTGACTATCTTTGCTTAATTAAGAGCAATCGATCGCATGAACCAACAATAGCAGCATCAACAGCAACAACAACAATAGATTATTGAAGTCTTCGAATGCATGTGATACAATATGAATATGCTCTATAATAGGTTACTATGCAAAATCTTCTAAATCTACAAGTCTATCCAGATATTCATGTGTATGCATATGCTTATGTAAATTATATTGTTCCGACTAATAGTGGATAACTAACGCATACTTGTTTTATTTTTCCTATCACACTTCTTTCCTTCAACTAGCCTTAAAAGAAAAATCGATGTATGTCCTCAATATGGTTGTATTATGCGCTTTATGAAGCTCAAAGCACGCATTTACACATACACTCACTTGCACAAAGACAGACACTTAATCCATCAATCAAACGGTCAAGCAAGCAAGCAGTCTTAAAGTTTATGCTGCTATAGTTCATGGAATGAAATCAACTACGTCAGTTTCTGTTAGTTGCATTTGCGTCATTCATTTTATTTGAGAGTCATGTTGTCGTATCGAATAGAGGAGAGAACGATGATGAATTCGAACGACGTGCTATGGCTGAAGCAGCGTTCAACGAATGGCTTCGAAGAAAGAGCAGTCTTCCAAGAGGTGAGCGTCAACCGCTTGTACTTGTTCAAACTTGTATGGAATTGATCCGTTGGAGAAGGGAATCAGAGTGGAAGTGAAGTCTTCAACTGGATGTCGTTGACATAATCACATAGCGTTCATCGAACAATGAATGTTCCATTCAAATATTACACATCTATATAACATATAAGTACACGTTCGATGTTAATCGTGCAGGTCCAAGATGCTCACCGTCGCGCGATCAAATCGAACAACATCTGCGTGAGGATGCACGTCATCGAGTGCTGAATATTTGGTTAGCAAGACCACCACCATCACAATCAACAGCAGCAGCAACAACTACTATCAATTGTCACAATGATGAATAAGTGAATGAGTGAATAATGTAAACATCGAAAATACTGACCAAACAAACTTTATTTTAAGTATTATTTAATCGAGAATACTGACCAAACTAATTTTATTCTGAGTATTATTCTTTAGAATATTGTTATTACTGTTATGAATTAACAATGTCATCATGGGTTTCACTTCTTTATATTTTGTCTTTCTTTAGGTCCTTTATTTGTTTTGTTAAATAAGTTTACTTGTTCCATTGTTTTGTCTACCGATGCTTTTATGTTGAAGATCAGCCAAACTCGCATCAGTAGTGTTACTGGCTAAGATGTGATTGATTCATGATAAGTTTGTGACATATAAGTCATTTCTTGAAAAGTGCATGCCTGACAATCGATACGACCATTCTTGACGGCTGTGATGTCAGTGGGAGATGGAAATTCGAGCGATTTTCGAATGAATGAAAACCTTTTGATGACTAAAACTGTTTGCTTTTCAAATCACATTCGAGGAGAAAGTAATTGAATGCAACTGATTGTTTTCGAATTAATCATTACGCATTGTCGTCCATGCGTTTATGTTGTCTGCGGCAAATAGCATCAAATTATTGACGTGATTATCGTCATCTTAGGCGTCGTCAAACATTGTTCCAATTCGTCGTGCAGCAGTCACCTTAAATATAAACAATAATGATTAAGCACAACATCTATTCTTTGTTTTGTGCTCAATAATCAAAATACAATTCGGAACAAAACACTTTTCGTTGTGGTCGTCGTCCTTATAAAATGCTAAACAACATATACCGTGCAGGATATGTTGTATACATACTTGAATTGAAGGCGGAAAGAGAAAGTAGGCGGCAAGCATTGAATTCAACAACATCTCGTTTTGTGTCCCTCTAATTGTTTCTGTTAAGTCTTCACTTTTTCAAAAAGTTTCAAGTTTTTTCAAAATTTTCAGTTTGTAATTATTTTGTTCGGTTCAGTATCATCCCATGTAAGTTTGTTATACTGGTACAAACATTATTGCAACAGAACAACCAAACAAGAGATGAATTCGAGATATTTGAACGAATAAGCAAACAAATAAATCAACAAATGAATCATTACAATCTTCGTTGTAGTAAATTTATCACTGTGATCATGATTTGATGGAGATTCCCTTAAGAGGATTACATGTGCCCCTATCTTTCGGTCATTCGATCAGCCGAATGACAATATCAAACAATCCTTCCCTCTGTCATCGCAGACTTTAATGAAATGATAAGAACAGCAATGAGCCTGAGCCTGACGAACTATATCAGACGGAACAGTGTTCTTCCTACAATACTCCAAAAGAAGCAAAAAATGGACTCCATTGAGGAGTTGTATTATACCAATTTTTGTTCTTGTTAATGTTATTATTCTTATTTTTAATAATAATAACTCGTATATGATAATATAAGAATAAAGTATGAAGGAATGTTGTGATCAATCAAAAACAATTTGTATACACCACAATATGGCAGCAGCGAATGAAGTAAGTTGATGGATGATGGAATGAGGGAGTGATTTTTTGTCGGGATTAACGACGTCGGTGAGCATGATGAGATGGTCAATGAAACAATGAGATTTAACCAATCTGCTTAGATGACGAATAAAAAAGACCAGTAATACTGCTTGAAGATGAAGCGATTTCACTGAGTCAACATGCGTTTGACAGTGAACCAAAAGAAAGTAGAACACCAACTTGTGCATTCAGGTGTCTTGGAGAAATTAAGCATCGAAAACGAAGATAAACCACTGGAGGTTACGATTTCGATAACGGTGATACTGATAATCGATCTTGCTGATAGATATCAACTCTCGGCAAAAATTTTTTTGCCTTCAGATTGAAAAAAAACTCGACGAATATTATCAGTTCGGCTGTATTGCTTTCTTAGTCCATCATTGCTGCCAACTGTGAACAACTAGCCAGCCGATCGTACTTCGGTCAGTTAGCCACCTACCTCTCCGTGCCCCCTCCCCACCCCCTCCCCCATACATTCTCATCCCACACGCTTTCATTTTCTCTTCATTAACCACTCATCAGTTTTCACATAAATGTCATTTATACAATCTCCAATGCCCTTCTTATATTCTCAATTTCCTCGAGCATGCGTTTCTTCCCTGAAGCACTTACCAGTCAGCTGCCTTGTTTTTGTTGTTACAACAGGTCTATACCGCACTCCAACGTGCACATTTACCTTTCTCCCGTCACTCGTCCTTACGCTCTACTTTGTCATCTGCAGCAAACTCCAACTTATGCATTCGTGTCATCCGTTTTCATTCAGCGTAATCCTTCGCTCTCGAATATCTTTCGTAATCGACACCGCAGTTGTTGTTCGATATCAAAGTATTTGGCTCTGTGTGAAACTAATACCCGTTCCCTTCTCGCTTTTCTTCAACAACTCTCGTCATCCATCAATCGACCATCCAAATTACTGTTCACATATGCATGCATTAACAGCTGATCCATCGCAATTGTACTGCAATTCCGATAGATCAGCTGTCAGTGGCAGCCGGCCAATTTGTAGTTGAATTGTGCAAATCGCAGTCAGACGGACAGCCGGCCAGGCAGGCAATGCGATCGTGCGTTTCGTCTGTGCGTGCGTTGTTCATATCATTGATACATACATAAGAGTGCACCAGAAATACACAAGTGAAATTCTTAACGCGATGAACTGCCATTGGACTCGTGCCTAAGCTGTCAGCTGATAGTGCATAACCGAGCGAAAATTTGCAACGTTAGAATTATTTGTTGCTGTTGTTGTTGTTTTGGTTGTTATTCACACATTGCATAGGCTTTGACAAACTGTATTGAATAGTTGTTATTGTAACGGTCAGCAAGTGACGAAATAAAGCTGTTATTCTACGACGCACACAGAGAACAGACGTTTGTTTTTTTTTAAGAGAATACATTCAATAAAATCGCCACAACTACTTCACGCTTGACGTCGTTCATTCCAACACTAGTTCTACAACAAATTTGATCAACCGTTTATTTGTTCTTCATCCTATATTCAGACATATTTGTCCTATACACACTCACAGCTGTCAATAATATCAGTGATCAAAACTGTACGACTGCCTCTAATGACGTTGGCGATTAGCGAAAGTATTTCGCTATATTCACATGGCTTCATCGTATCCGAACGTTGAAAAACCCAACCATTTACAGTGAGTTCTTTTCAACAATTTTACATCCGCGAATTATTTACTTCATACAGCAATGAAAATAATCATCTTTCATTTAATATTATTGTCAACTCATCCCAAATAAAAGTATTTATGAAATACTTCGGTCTTGTTGCAATTGGATATGTTTTGTCCCCAAATAAGCTGCGATTTCAGTGAATCTACACCCAAATTCGTCCCATTTCAATACTTTCTCATTTTAATCCACAAAAAAAGTTGCAAAAAGTGATAGTGGTTCATGAAACCAGCGAAAAAACGTCCTACTTAAACGAGTGATTGGAGAAATCTCCACATGAATATCAGTTAATTACTTTTATGAGTAATTTATGCGTGAACAGTGTTATATGTAATTTATAACGAAATGAATAATTTGATAAATAAATGAATAAGTTGAAGCAATTTATGTGTAACTACATTACAAGATTATGATAAAGGTGGGAACAAAATCGAGTAAGGTAATAAGAACTGTGTCAACATTCAAAAGCACGACCATTCGGTAGGCGATTCAGGCACAGACAATGGGTTGAATTAGTTGTTGAAATTAACGATGTTTTGGTGAGCGGTTCAAATGATCTGCTCATACAAAACACTTTTTCAGTTTGATCATCTTATAATAAGAAAGAGGGAATGTTTGCGATCAAATTGAAGTGTTGGCGATAAAGGAAAGACGTTATTGTAGCGTTGACAATGATCTCTATGGGCAGCTAATCACAGATAAAGATAGTTTGCCCAACAAGAAAACATCGATTCATGATAAGATCGAGGAAGGAAAGGCAAAAAATTTCCTTGAAGTGGAAGAAATAATGAAAAAAACAGTAAAAGCACAATTAATCTGCAATATATACCCGTTCATTCGATTATCCGATTTTACTTTCGTTGAATGACCAAGAAGCAGTTATCCAATATCGTTCATATTTTTGAAGGGCACTTACAACTGACCATTGTGTTCTGATGGCCGATTCATCAGCGAAAATCTTGTCAAATTATCCGATCTCGTTTGAAATTGCTCTCTATGCAAATCACTGTTCACCGATCTAATTGTGCACCCTCCCTTCAGTCTCAACAACATCGCCTTAGCTAATAATCACTCGAAGAATGAATGAATCGAACGAACAATAATCACAATTTTCAGTTATTATCATCACTTAATCCCAGAGAACTGATTGAGTGAGCGTTTATTCGAGCTCTGAGTGCGATTCAGTCCGGTCAGATCCGTTTCCTAGCGATTCCATAGCTTATTTGCAGTTATCTACGAGAATTTCGCGTTGAAGCATGCGCACAATTCAAGCAACACCAGTGCCAACAGCATCGACCCTATACGTGCTTCAACTGGCATTTTGCAAACCAACGTCGTCGACGACCTTTGCGACGATCTGACGGAACATTCAACTACTCGGCAGATATCTATTGTGAAAAATACGACGAAAATACGGGAATATGTCCAGATGGTGATAGGTTCGTCCACTCATACAGTTAATTGATGCACACTGATCTACTCTTGCTGGAAAGTAGAAATGATATGGTGATGATGATTATGATAATAATAATAATAATAATAATAATAGTGATATGATGATAAGAGGACTTGTTGTGCAGATGTCATATAAATACTCCTCAATTCACCGCTCAACACATGTAAATCTTTTCAAGGCAACTTAAATCGAGTTGTAAGAATGAAGGGCATATTTTGATGTATTTTTACGGTTGTTTTACCAGTGAACTAATAATTTGACGAACATTAAAACAAGAAACAGATATAAGTTGCAGTTGTGCATTCTTGCACCGAGTTGCGGGTGATGTCGAACGTAAATATCATCTGCGTTATTATAAGACGGCGTTGTGCGTGCATTCAACAGATGCTCGTGGAATCTGCACAAAGAATGGTGCACATTGTGCATTTGCACATAGCGCACAAGATTTGAGACAGCCGTTGTACGATGCGCAAGAGGTGCAGAACGGGTCATTGCTGGATCCGGAGAATCGTGATCGAACCAGTTTCGTGGTTGAGGATCCTCAGTGGCATGGTTCGTTCCTTTGATTACTGATCTTATCTCCTTTCTTTGAACCGATTGAATTGGTCCCTTTTAGTCCATTCAGCAGAATGCAATTCGAGAACAGTATGGGTTAGAATAGTTGATCAATAGTGTTTAATTATGATACTAAATAGATTTTCCGGAAAAGTAGCAGTAATAATAGTAGTAGTAATAATAGTAATGACGACAATAATGTCATATATCGAGTACACCAAAAAAATTCCCACAGAAACAATGCATTTCTAATGAAGCGATGAATATGTGCATACGTGTATGTATAATTGAATGATTGAAGTATTCCTAGAGAATTCATTAAGATAATTGTTATTCGCTGTTGTTTTGATACTTTTCTCATTTTAGAACATTATGCATAAACGTATTTGATTATCATTCATTTCCCATGCACTCAATCATGAATTATATTCTATTGTTCCATAGCGATCAGAAATCTACTCGTAATCGCAAATATCACCA
The DNA here is from genome assembly GCA_035041965.1 of Anisakis pegreffii. NCBI lineage: Eukaryota > Metazoa > Nematoda > Chromadorea > Rhabditida > Anisakidae > Anisakis > Anisakis pegreffii. The sequence goes on along the minus strand of JAPYMA010001509.1, from coordinate 9,285 downwards.
CATATTACTGTTATCACTATTGTTCTTATTATTGTTATAGCAGATGCGATGTTAGTAAGCAACAGATTTTGGAGAATGATTTTATAGCTAAGAAAAATTAGAAAACAGGTGTGAGGAAATGATGAAGAAGATGAATCGCTTAGTTCGTAAACATTCAAAGGATTCTCTCAGTGACGATTGATCACCTACATCATAATACTGGCTCATACTAGAGATAGATGAATAGTGATTGATGAATAATTTACTGTTGAGACATGTGGTAGTAACGGAGATAATTAATTGAGCATTTTCGATAAAGCATTGATCGAATTTCGGTATTTCTGAGGTTCTAGGCCAAACAAATTTCCAAAGTTCTAGCGCGTATCAGAAGAATATGCATGTTCATTTAGAAAAAATCTGTGGTGTGAAATTTCTTTCAAAAAGATATTAGTTTGAAGGATAGCTGAGGTCATTTATTTTTCATCTGAGGTACCATAGTGCGCGATTTTCACACATTTCTTAAATTTTCTATATCTCGCACTTCAAAAAGATGCCCCTCGATTAAAGGTTAATCTTGGAATTTTGCTTGATTGAACTATTTTATGGTCTAAGAGGCGCACATAAGTGCACTTGGCAGATGACACAACCTTTCAACTCAATTGTTTCTGGTGAACTTTCGCAGAGAGATTGTTTCCAATCAGAAAGACGCGATTTTGGAGGCTCAAACACCATGAAGAAAATTCCGAAGGTCTCAGTTTATGCATCGCATCGTAGTGCTTATTACCAAAAAAAAAAACTCGACCAAGCAGCTTTTCAAACAATTTTTCTCGAAGTAGTATTTTTCTGCTTTTTTTGAGTTTCATTTATGCATACAATTTTAGTCAACCCGGTGTGTATTTATCTAAAGCAACGACAATAATTTCCACTGAGCATTGTCACAAAAGTTGAGATGGACGAAGTATGCTTGATCACAAATCACAAAATAATAAAGAATCAATCCTAATGAATAGTTGGCTATGTACAATAGTGCGCTATTCGCTATTCGGCCACAAGCTGGGCTACCTTTTGTCGATGGTTATCTGTTATTGTAACTATCGAGTCACATCAGTATTATTCGTTCATTACTCTGTACAGAAATTTTATTGTTGTTACAGCAAAGGCGATGTTAGTAGACGACAGATTTTAGAGGATGATTTGATCGTCGTATATTCTTCGTCGGTAACGAAGAAATCTTTTCTGTGTTGTTGTTGGAAGAAAATTGAGTTTAGTAGCTTGATTAAGAGTTGTCAGTTCATTTATTCGATTTGTTTTCTGTATAAGTTAACCTCATTGAGTCCAGATTCAGTTCAGTTTAACAGAAAGAAGAGAGGTTGTTCTTCTCCGTCGGCAACGAATTAATTGTCCAATGGTAGAGTTGCGGCCATTTTCACTGATCTGTATCGTTGGCGAACAAGCATCTTAACTGCATCTTCTCGTTTATTTCGAATCAATTTTCGACAAAGCATTCATTCCCTGCATCTCTATGATATTCAATGACTGAATTATATCTTTTCCTCAACTGTTTTAAAGTTGTTCCATTTGCAGATCAAGTTCATGTGCTGTCGTGCTACAAAACTGAGCAGTGTCGCAAACCGGCGCGTCTCTGCCGACAGGGCTATGCGTGTCCATTCTATCATAACTCGAAAGATCGTAGGCGTCCTCCAGCACTCTATAAATATAGGTAGGTGTTCAATGATTCGTTCATTTATTGTTTATTTAATCATAATTTTCAAAATGATATTTGCAGTGTTATGAATGATTGCCTTTTTCTTTAAATTTGTTTTTGTGTTGTGTGATTTTGAATCGTTCGTAATGAAAGGTTTTCCGAAACGAACCTTTCACTAGGAACGATTTCGGATTTCAACGAGTTTCAACGTTTGCTAAAAGTTGAATCGTTCAGGTCTACACCATGTCCAGCTGCAAAATCGGTTGATGAATGGTTGGAACCGGAGCAGTGTGAGCAAGGTGATGAGTGCGGGTACTGTCATACTAGAACCGAGCAACAGTTCCATCCGGAAATCTATAAGTCGACGAAATGTAACGATATGCTAGAACATGGTTATTGTCCTCGGGCTGTATTCTGTGCGTTCGCACATCATGATTCAGAGTTGCACGTTCAAAGGATTCCATATCATCGAGCTAGCAGTGATACAACCGCCACCACCAAATCAACCCCGATACCACTTAGGAAATCGAGTACAGCTGATTCAAACACATCGCTTGGCTCTCGTGGAGGTTTGTTCCTTATCGTTTGTAATATTATTGCGACTCAATTTATGTCATAAAATATTTCATTAAAAATGGAGTAAATCATGAAAACTCTCAAAAAGACGAATAATGATGAGTAGTCATCCGATAAAAATTCAAACGTTTATTTGTTGTTGTTTGATCGCTAAGGTTATTCTTTCAGAAGCACTTCAATCACCAGTTGTATCGTCGATAGGAACAACTCCAACGTATTCGGTAAGAATTATATTTCAGCTTGAGAAACATCACAATTTTTTGGTGATTGTCAGTCGTTAAAGTGTTCATCTTGTAGTTGGCGGTATGTGAGTGGATTCAATCGCAAAATGAGCATGTTTTTATGGTGGCATCATTTTTGATTTTATGTGCAGACGTGAATTAAGGTTGACTCCTCTGCCCATCAATTTTGAAGGCAAAGGTTCATCTCGAAAAAGTTTAGAAATTTTAGACGTGAAACTTTCCAGTTGGAAGATATACATACTCATTACGATAGTGTAGACGGAGAGTTGGATTGGCTCATTTAATTGCTGTTCTTATATGTTCAGGCAGTTCTGAAGAATCGTCAAGCAATCTCGAAAAGTACGCCATCATCGAACAGTGTTGACGAAAGCGTTCTTCCATCGAGCACCACTAGCACCTATTCAAAAGCACCCGGTTATGAACGGATACAAATTTCAGTAGGTTATTTCATTGGTTCCTTATTTACGTTCGCCTTCTCGTCACTTTCACATCGCAATATTCAGTTCTTAATAAATTCAGTCATTCGTCGTCCGTTTACTTTAGACGTTTCATTTAGCCTCAACGTGTTCCTGAGTCGGCAATTGGTCGTATTCGTACGTCTTCATTGAATATGGGACAACTGGATTTGGGTTTGTTTTTGGGTTCATTTGTTGAGTTTGATTCATATTTTGGTACATTGTTTGACCTGAATTGAATATAGTTGTTTGTTATTTCATGTTTGAGTTATTCATTTGAGTATTGTTTTGTTGATTCATTCAAATGTTAATTGGAAAAAAGAATTCACAACACAACTAGTCATAAGTTGATGTGGGTTTGGGTCGGTTCAGTTTGCATCGGCACATAGTTTGAATTGTGATTGTAGCGATTCGGCCTGATTTTGAGTAGGAAATTGTTGGGTGAACTCACAGAAATAACGTTGTTTTAGTGATTGTTGTTGAGCTGTTCAAGTTTTGTTTTGTTGTTGCAAATAAAAGAATTCGGGAATGATTTGGAAATGAATATTCCTCCTTTTATTGTTTGTTTTATCTTTGTTTTTGCCGTTACATTTTTGATGGTATAAAATGTCAATTCAGGTTTTTCGTTGAGTGGTGAAAGTCTCGTTTCATCGTTGCCAACGTATTCGGCGTTGAGCACAATGACAAGTCGAAATGCGGCAGCAGTGGCTGCTGCTGCTGCTGCTGCTTCAACGGTGTCAGATACAAGCGCAACGCAGATTTCTTCCTCAATACGTGCTGCCCTACCATCGGCTATCGACGAGCTGTCGTTGGACGAACTTTCATCATCGGCTGCGTTGTCGCCAATCACCGAACACAAAGAGCATAAACTACTCTCTGATCTGTTCTCAAATACAAGTCAGTTTGTGGATTCATTTCCTCATCTGCGTATTCATTATTCATCTGATCAACAATCACACTCAGACTTAGGTGGCAGTATCATATTTACCACTATTATTTTATATGCTCTTTTACATGTGGTTCTCGATCATGGGACCTTTTGACATTGTTTCTAAACGTGGATCGATGCTTGCGTTTGTTTATTGATTATCTTAGAAGTGGTATGGATATACATATATAATGATGATGTAGGTATAGGAGCTTAGTGAAATTGACACAGTTCTAGCAATATCATCGTCATCCTCTCCGATGCAAATTCCCGAGTGCGGCTCACCGTTTGGTTCATCGCCATTAACCAGCTTAGGTGAATCGAGCAGTTTGGCGCATCATCATCAGCATCGCAAAAGTGTCACCGAATCACCGCAACCGATGCTTCCACTCAAATCAATGCCAACAACATTTGCCACCTTAATACCAACTGGTCATTCATTGCGCTTTTCATTATTATTGATGTTGTAGTTATTATTATTGTTTCGCTTCAGTTGATGAATATGACTTTGATTGTAGTCACATGTTTAGAAACATTAACAACAAGCGCATCGTTAACATCAAATGATGTTATTCTGCAACAAATCCCAACAGCAGCAGCAGCCGATTTGATGTCAAGAGAGGAGTTACAACGTGAATTATTGAAAAAAAGTGATGAATTGTTAGCACATCATCAGAAGTTGGCTGCATGGGAAGATGGATTAAAGCAAGCGCGGCAAGCGTGTGAAGCGTGGAAGAAAGATGCTGAATACCATCGACGATTGGCCGAACAAGCTGAAGCTGAAAAAGCGAAAGCTTTCTTTGAGAGAGACCAGGTTTGGAACGGTTCTTTGTTGATTGATTCGAATATCGCTTTTAGTATAAGGTATAATAGAGCATTCTTTACGTTCAATTCACAATATTGAATGCAACTCAAAAGAATGTCAGTTCTATTGAAATCTTGTCGCTTTCACTTTTGATCAAGCGATAAGAGAATTTAGCGAGTTAAAGAGATGACTGACTATCGTTCGCTCCCTTTTCAATTGGAACACTTTGATGAATTTCAATCATATACAAATGATGTGTTGTTTTTGTGTGATAATTTCGGCATTACTATTGCTAGTATTATCATTACTGATCGAACATTATCACTGTAAATAGAGAAAATAGTACAAGATATATACACACTTGATTTGGGAGAAGACAACCAAGAGGAGAAGGAGGACTGTTGATAGTGATGAGATGATACGGGATGTTTCAGTTGAGCAGATATCAAATGAGTGGTAGATATTTGAGTAGGAAAGGAAGAGAGAGAGACGTGCGTTGAACAAATAGATGAAATTAATTTCTTCATTTTGTTTCTATATTAAGTAATTGCCATTTTGATGTGCTGCGTACAGTGTTCGTTTCGTGTTGTTGACAATTTTAAATGGAATGCCACAATAAGTACAACATATGTGTGTATAACGCTGGATAATGAGTTCGTTGAATTTGTTATTTATTTCATCAGAAAAAAATGACAGGTTTTTGTATTGTTGATAGATTTTGTTCGAATTCAAACGTGCACTTTGTTCTTCCGCCACAAAGTAATAGTATGGAAAAAGAAGGTTCACGTGAAATGAGCATAGAATAATGATTCGCATTCATTTTCAATACGTGCCAATTTAAAAATTGTCATTGCTTGCTCTCCATTTTTCAGTAATTTTATTCCACTTGACTACACTGTATTCTGATTGGTCTTCATTGTCGTTATGATTTTTGCGAGCGAAATTTTATGAATGCGAAAAATTGACGACTGAAAATGTTATAGATTACTGGTGTCGTTTGGCTTGAGAAACACTCGTAGAGCGCATAGAAGCCCAGTTTGGATTTAATGAGATTAGTCGAGCAAATGTCAAATGAGTGATGGATATTTGAGTAATAAAATGCATGTTGTTTGTGTATATGTGAATAAGAAATGAAATGCAAAATCACATATGAATTGCATGTTGTTTATGTAATGTGAAGCAGAAAATTTTCAAAATTTCAACATTAGAGTTTATTATTTTCGTTTGTAAGCGATTGGGATTGCAAACATTCTGTTTGAATTTAACTAACTGATTAACTGCTAGAAGAAAAACGCATTTGATGAATGGTCGACGGCTCACAGTAGCAGGCAGCATTATCAAATGCTCAAATTGCCGTGTGCCGTTGATGCATCACTGTTTGGTTCACACTCATTTGTTCGAGTCGTTAATGGACATTGAGGGTGCGAATTGAAGCCCAATTAATTTGGCAAAAGAATATGCATAACGGACCATGAAGCCAATCATAGAACTGTACTGTTTTGTGGTTCATCTTCTAATTTTTTTCTCTCTCTTCAGGCTCTTATGCAGTTGGAATTATTTAAACGTGAGCTCCGCATATCAGCAACCACTACAGCGAATGGTCATGGTCGTGCAAATTCTCCGTTCGATTTAGCACATTTCGCGTCGAGTGGTGCTGGCAGCGGTGCGGGCTCATTTGCAGCGCTTCTACAGGTAACTAATTGTTTTGTTCAGTTGCTATTTGTTGTTTTGGGAATCGACATATATATATATATATGTTTGAATTATTTGCATATTGCTTGCAGTCAGTAAGTCTAGACGTACATTTGCTTTTGAGTGAAATTGCCGTTGTTTGTCAAACGAGGACGATGGTTTGAAATAAAGGACGAGGAACGTAATTAACTTCAACGAAAGCTTTTTGTTATAACTGAATTAAAACTGATTATGAGAAGAAAGTGTGAATATATTGAATGGATTCGTATACGTTTTTGCGCATGTATTGTTTGAAAGAGGTGAACACACTGATGTGAACTGAATGAGCTCGAATACTGTACCAATATCAAGAACCCAAACGAGGACGGATGAGTTACAAATTTAGGAAACAATTTAGTTATATCACTATCACTTCAATTCCATGCTGTTAATGAGTAATTGAATTTTTTTGGTATAATGTCCTAAAAATTTTTAATAAATTATCGGTAGGAATGGAATTGGATTAAAATAGCTATGAAGTAACTCAAAAGTGTGTTAATTATCTCCATTAAAGTGAGAATAGCCGGCTCTAACAAGTTAAATTGGATGAAAGCAGCGGTAGCGACAGCAACTTCTGATTTCCTTCTATGTGATCATAAACCGATAACTAGAATTTAGAGGGGGGATGGGAGGGGGAAGGGCCGAAGCAACTAAATTTTCTTCTACAGTGAAATTTGATGAGATTGACGAAATAAATAAGATAATTAGTTATTATGTGCTCATTTGATTGGAATGAGTTTATGGATGGATGGAAGCAAGAAGCAATCATTACTTTCTTCAACGATATGCACATTTATGGCGTTTTATTGCTCAGTTGAAATAGTAAAATTGAGTTGATCGTTACGGCATGTCATGACATTACATATTCGATAAACATCAGCTATTTATGATGAACAGTAATTGTTTCAACAAATTTTCGTTAGTGAATGTGATCAAATACAGTGAGCATCTAAAAAATTTATTCTCTTGAATAAATAAAAATGATTGGTGGGATATACTTTACTGCACAACAGCAAAATAATATTGCTGAACTGAACATAGTAAACGAACGTTTAACAAAAGAAGAAATTGTTATTGGCTTTGTGCTTCGGATTGAATTTTGTAAGGTTGAATACTTTCGTGAACGGAAATTGATAAGTGGACGGTTGCATGTTTTTGGGGCATTCTTTTGGCGAAAATAAGAACAAAGCAAGTGTGAGCATGATAATTCATTTGAATGTTATTATTGATATTCGAATAGTTGTTGAATGACGAGATAGATCAAGGAATCATTTCTTAGAAAGTTTGTTTGCGAATGATTCTCGTGGATGAGATCGATAGGTTGATTGTTAGCGATTTGGCCATTGCCGAATTTGCTGTTGAAGTGCATGACAGATGTGAAGAAATGAGTGAGTTAATGTATGCATGGATGGATATGACTAATATATCTGAAAAGAAGAATTGTACATAATAATTACAATACTAATAATGGTAATGATAATGACGATAACAATTCATTAACGTATGCTTGCTCTATAGAATTGGTCGAGTGAGAAAGTTTTAATGAAGAGATAATGATTAGTAACAAATTGTTACATGAATGGATTGATTCTGTTCCGCTGATATTAAATGGTTTAGACAGATGGAGGAGAGCAACAAAACGGTAGCGGTGGTGGACCGGTATGTGCCAGATGTGGTCGGGAGAAACGTGCTGATTCTCGGAACACTTCGTGTCGACTTTGTTGCAGTTGAGGTGAAAAGATAGTCTCATAGACCTATACCTAGCTAACTGTCTCATAATCAGTTCATCTGATTCACATCAACACGCTGCAATAATTACTCTCTACAGTAAAATCGTGTTGTTGATGCGATTGAATAATATTATGTCTGATCAAAATCCGTTAGTTCGTCCATCCATCCATCAATCATTTTAGAATATCCACTTGATTTTTTAAAAAACACTATTATCATCTCTATCTGTTTTCGTCATACGAATACTTGCACATATACGTGTAACGCAATAAAGCGCATATATACGTGTAACAAGTTAACATCTTTATTATTATTGCAATATATGATTATATAATATTCATCTTACCAATGAATGGATGAATAGCAGTCAAATAGTAATCACTTCAAGAAAGTTGTCATTTTTTATTGTCCTTCTATCTATCCATCTCTCGCTCTTGAATCTTTATTATTATTATTATTATTGTGCTTATCACTTCTGCTGTAATTATTATTGTTGCCATTTTTCATCTTACCATTATTGTTATTTTATTTCATTTATCTGTCTCTAGACTATAACATGATATAGAATTAGTTTTATGCGTATGTTTTTTTATGTATTTACCTATCCAGTCTGCATCATCAGTCAATTAATCGGTCCGCTTTTTCTTCTCCTTCATTTTGATCTACTGTTCGTTATTGATTAATGCGCTCTCATTTAACGATGTTAGCAGCAATAGCAGGAATATTCTCTAAATCAGCCAACAGAAACGCAAAACTTATTTATCCTCTCGACAAGTTTGAGTTTCAGAAATGAGATTCTTCTTAAGAAAAGACAAAACAGTATATTTTTTTGTTGTATTGCATCCCAATAGCTTTTCGTCGTTTTGTTTTCAGCATCTACTCGTTTTTTTTTCCTATCAAATGACGGCGTATATGTAAGAGCGGGTAGCATTTTTGACGTACGGTTACACATTGCTAGGAAGGCAACAAAGATCACTCAAGTAGCCAGCAAGCAGCAGTAGATTACTATATGTAGGATAAAGCGATTAGATAGAAAAGAAGTTCTCGAAACGAAACAAACAGCCAGACGTTAATATGATGGAGAGTAAAAATGATTGGTGAGTTGGTTGTTTGCTTGAGTGCGTTGCTGGGGA
>JAPYMA010001508.1:0-112789 GCA_035041965.1 Anisakis pegreffii | reverse complement strand
TGTTCATAAGTCCCTCATGAATGCTCAACAATATTTTTAAAATGTTTCTTCGAACCCTAAGAATCGATTCCATTGTTACAAGCTGAATTTTTTGCCGAAAATTTCTTGATCGCAAGAGATCAATTTCTGAATTATTTTCTCGATCTATCACCAAGGATTTCTAGTTTACCAGACTGGAAAATTGCGGTCAAGTGGACTATCAGGGGGTTATTAGGATCCATCATATGGCTAAAGGAAGGTGCTGAAACAAGAGCGTGAGAATCGCCAACTTATCGTCAGATTACGCAAAACACGGCTACTCGCTCGGCAGTGCAAATGATAAAAACGATACAGCAAAACGAAGTGAGTGCACGGAAGAGTGTGGACAATGATTGCGCAAATGAATATTGAATGTACGTACAAAAATTAGTGGATTCTTTCAGCTGAGGAATTCGAAATAAAAATAGATTAATTTCCTGAATGAGTTTTTGCCAAATGACCTAATTGTCTCATGTTTGAATGGATGCCGTTGTGCCTTGCATAGTTGGTTATCCACGAAAAACATTGCCGTTTCCGATTTATATTCATGTAATTTGTGTAAATAGCGGCAAAAAAAGAATTTGCTTGATTCGATCAAAATTCTCTTTCGAAAGTTTCATTAAGATTCCTCGCTGTGCAATGCTTTGAAATTAGTCACAAAATTAGAACGAAAAAACTCTCGTTTTACATTAACCATTATGGGATTGTGACATTTTTTCCGTTTGAAATAAAAGAGAAACTAGTACAACACGTTTTCGTGCAATTTAATGGAATCCGATTACTGAAGCAACTTGCATTTTGTGAAAATTTTGACCACAAAAAGTGCTTCTGATGGTTCTTTGGCGTGCATTATAAAGCCATTTTTGGAGTCCCAAGAAAAGACCAGCATGATGCTGAGAAACTGACCAATTTCATGTTGGAGTTGATTGAGAAAAAAGACGTTATACCAACATGAAAAACCACAATAGCAACATTAAAAAACCTCATTTGAGAGAGGTTTTCATTCGGTACTGATATCTCATTTCCAAAACATTCAATGCATTCTTCATTTGTTTACCAAACTGCGACACTTATAGTTCACTTGAAATTTGAAATTTATATCGCTGCTATCTCATGTCAAACGGCTATTGTGTTAGAGGCTATTGACAGTCGTCGACTGGTAGCGAAATGTTTGAGTCGAAAAATGAAATGGAGTATATTTAGCGAAAATTTAGTTTTCGAGATGACCGCTCAAGTACTTCCGTCTTTGTGGTTTGTCATTGATACGATTACCGAATTGAGGACATTTGTGAATATTGCGATGATATGGTATAATACGCAGCAATGCCATTCATAAGAATTGTTTGCTCAAAAATAAACAAAACTCATAAAATAAACATCATGAGATCCACTTGAAATTCGAAATGCTCATCGTTTGAGCACATCGGAGTTGTGAGTTCGAAAAGTTTCACGGATCGCAATTTAGCACAAATGTGCAATTGCTCAACAGTATACGCTGCTTGATGGGAACACCTTGAAAGGTTGGTTCATTAATGCTCGTATAAACGACGATTAGAAATGCATCAATTCGACGACGACGACGACGACGATGACCTCGAATCGCTCGAAGTGATCAAAAATGTTTGAGACATTTGTATCTAAACACGTATTCAATATTTTACAATGTTCCTGTTTTCGAAACTTCATACGAAACGAGCAGATAAGTTTCAAAAGCTGTTGCGCTAATCGCTTGATGATCACAATCAAATTAATCACAGAATTAATCTTTTAGGAGCTCCTACAATACGCATTCACAACAATTCAGCTTATCAAAAACATTCCGCGATTTAAGCAAAAAAAACGAGAGAAACAACAATATACATAAATAATGCGGAATGCATAATCTTCTAAGGTAATGGAGGGTAATGTTGTATTTCAGGTTGGTAAAATTACAATCTGACAAGCATTTCGTTCGTGCGAACATTTCTTGCTGTGCTTTAAGTACCAAATTCAACTGCGTGTATGAAAGAAATGCCGTTTTGATTTTACCAATCTAAACGACAAAATTACTTAATAGAGTAATAGTTGCATAATCTGCTACAGTAATGCAACAACAAACTGACCGACCGCATTACGTTACAGTTCAGTGGATTTCAAAGGGAACGTTCTGAGAACATACAACGGAAATGCGATTGGGATTTGAAAGATTCACTCGTTCATGTATTATAATACAAATTAATAATACATTTATGTATTAATTGTACAACGCGCGATTTGTTGACAGAAAATGTGAGAACGGAGACATCTATTGGATGGGTTGTAATGACCAAATTCACAATTAATTTCATGTCCATCGAGTGTGATGATGGAATTGTTGTGGTAAAGGCGTGGCTCAACATTTCCTTCAATGAATATTCCTTTTCTCCATACCTACACGAAGATTTTGGATTAATTACGGGATATGTGATGTGTCCGTCGTATAGGTTCGTACCTAGACAAGATCTTCTTTGGTATCGATGATATATGATGAATTATAATCACATCTGACTGAATGTTTGTATGTGATGGATTGTGATCAGCCTCTAACTGATTCACCAACTGATCGCGATCGATACATGAACTCGTGACGAAATGAAATGGTGTTCATGTAGTCTTGAAGGAAACTGACGGATGAACATACATATACAGATATATGAAGATATATGAAATCATCACTGTTATTTTTATTGATGTTAGGATTATTAAGATTATTACAATTGCGCATGATTTGCCCATGCACAGCATGCATCTATTTCTTCGCCTTCTTTTCATCAAGCAACTGGCAGATGATTGAATGAATGATTTTGAGTTGACTGCAAGGACTGTTGACGATGACTTCTTCGCATTTTCGCAAAATGCAGCAAACTTGTTGTATTGGAGAGGTACACGGATTAACTCAGCGAGCGACTACGCTTTTCACGACTCTTAATCTAACAACATCTTGAAAGTCAATTTTTTTCGAGACGTTGTTTTTATTTCAGATTGATTGATTTTAAAATACTGACCACGAGTATTTCTTGTGAGAGCGATACTGAAAGAAATATCTTTTTGTTGTTATGTATTTGTTACTGATGGAACAGGTTCAATATTTTCGATTGATGATTCAAGGAAAAATTTAGAGAAGCAACTGAAGTTTTCATTAAGTAACTGATTGAAATTTGAACTTCTTTGTGCTATTGCAGGAGTATAGCCGAAATGATCTATTCGTAGAGCTTTTTTTACAGAATGTGATATATCGCCTTATTGTTAGAATGAGTTTTAGAGAAAATGATTGGATTAATTATTCAAATGTGAACGTTTTAAATTAGTCAAATTAATGAATTATTCAAATGAACTTGATATCTAATGCCTTTCAATGCTAACCGTTTCTTACGTTTCTTTGTTAGCCATTGAAAACACCAACGCATTTATAACGAATAATGAGAGACACTCGCGTCTAACTGATATATAAGGTGTGAGATTTGTGCGTCGTTTGTATTTTATACGGACAAGTATTCTACTCATTAATCAACAGTGAGTGATGACCTTTGACCTATGGAATCCATCAGTCTTTGCATGATCTGCTATCTCACTGAGCGTGTAACCACTATTCTTAAAGTAGTATTCCTCCCATGGCCTGTTCATTTATTTCCAGAAAGCAAGAACAACGGATAACACTATCAGCTGTCCGAGGAACGAAACTTGTTTAGCACAGAATATTACCAGGTCATAGAATTGAACTTCAGATAGATATCTGAGCAAGTTCTTTCGGCTCGCATTGGAACCAATGATCGAAATTGATTGCTTGACAGAGATAAATGATTTGAGAGATTCAACTCAAGGTTGTAAAATGTGGAATGTGGTTAACGAAATCATAGCGATTTATCTAAAATCATTTCATGATCCAGTATGGAATTGAGTTTTATGTTTTATCACCACTGATTGAATTATCTCAACCAGGTTTATGTTCGCAGTTAATTCCTCACCGATTGAATAGTTTGTTTAGATCACGATAGAACTAGGAAAGATATCTTGAATCTAAAAAATATCTGGAAACAGCTGGACACAAAAGGCATTCAGATACCATTCAGATATTGTGACAGGAAGCACACCTCCTAACTGGATATTTAATAATGGGTGATAGTTTAGCGATATCTGTAAGTTCTATGTTCCTATGATCGCTACTGATAACGATTTTAATCACTGATCTATGTGAATCAGAACAGATACAGATTACATGATCTAATAAGAGCAATAATAAATGAATAAAAGTCATCAACTGTGCATAATTGGATAGTTAATTAGTATGTCAATGAAATGGACATTGCGTATAAGTCAACGAGTTTTTTATTGACGAGATACTCGCGTTGATATTCTCATAACTACGACCTCACATTGATCATGTGGCTGATAAGAATCTTAAATCAAAAGATTCATTCTGATGTCTTATCGTAGCGTTTCTCAGTAACTTTTGTCCTTAAAAATCAACCACTAAAACGAATCACGAACGGGCGATTGGAATATGAGTGTGACACGATTACTCAAGCAGATGAATAAGTCATGGCTTGCAATCATTACCACGGAACTTTTGATAACGCATATAAATTTGAAATAAAACAGCAAATAAAAATAACTGGAACATGCCGTTGGATGTTCATCAATATATCTTCCTCTGAACTCATAATATGTTTTTGTTAAATCATGGATCCACGCGTTCACCTTGCACTAGATTTGGACACACATTGTGCGCCAAATGTGAGGAGTCAAATCAATTTTTCATATCAGATACACAGTTGATCAAAAATTCTACTTAAGTTTGGGTGATACATTCGAGAAATTTGAAACGAACTGTAATTATGCTTTGCAACTCTCGGAACAGATTTGCACTATCAACAAAAAAAGATCCTGAGTCTTGTGACACAAACAAACAAATCCGCAATCCGCAATTCACATATAAGAATTAACGCATATGACTGGTAATAGGTGATCGTATTGATTGGCTTAGACAACCGACTATGAGAACGTGATGCATGTCTAAAAATATCCTAAAACTTTTTAAACTTAATGAATTTTTCTGCTGAATTCTTCATCTATGGTGAGTAGTGCAACCGTTTATAATTTAGAGAGTTGTTGTGTGTTCACACCGATAGATTTTCAACAACTTTTTTCAATAAACTGTGATTTCTTCGAAAACATCCTATTATGAGTGACTATTATGAATCAATCAAAAAGTCACGAAATCTCGTTTCATTTCTTTCAATCAATCCAGCCATTCTAAATCTTTTAATTGAATTAGCTTCTTATATCACTCAACAATCACCAAACAGCTACTTGAGACGTTCAATTCGCTCAGTTGAGATGTTTTGTTAGGATGTCCTCTTCTGGAAACTCCTTCAAAATTGATGACTTTCCAGCAAATAGGAACTCGTTTTTTTTCGAATTTGATGAAGTGAAGAAGCAAATAAACTTACGAAAGCGAAATTTACGGTGATCAACTAGTTGTTAGAAGTTCAAAATCACTATCTAAAAATATCGAAACGCAACAAAACTGGCGGAAAAACTAAATTTCACACCAATTTCTCGTAGTCTTAGCCGAGAGATTCGATGATTCTATTATTTCCTATATCATCGACTCACTTCAAAAAATTGTCAGCTATTGCAACGAGTTCAATGAACAGTTTCAGAGCGGTTACGGCAATCAGATAAAATTCATGAAGGTGAATATCGCTGTCATTTTGTCATCATAGCGATTCGAGGAATTTGACGAGTTGTCATCAGTGTTTGAGAATTTCATTTCGTGGCGATGAAATTTAAGAAAGTTGGGAAAAAAATTGGCAAAGAAAGATATGAATGAAATTTGAATGAATAAAAATACAGTTCGTTGATGGATGAATTGAAAATGAGACGATCGCCATGAATGGTGCTCAATCACAGTGAGAGCGCAGACAGGTTATGTGTGCTGGCGCAAGAAATAAGAAATAGAAATTGATGCAACATGCACAAATCAAAGGTAAGGAGGCTGTAATTACAAAGCTTGAAGGTCATCTTAGAGGTCATTTCACTGCACACGCACAGACACGCTCCTATACTCATCTTGCTGCGGTTTTATCAAAGTTGATCGATGCAGAAAAGTTTTTGGAATCGAACAAAGCCGGCTCGCCGATTACATGACAATATCGAACATCGTTGATGATTGCAAAAGTAATCAGCTATTGACATTATTCGATTATCTCGATACGGCCGCTCAAATGAGGATTTCAATCAATAGATGGGACTTTGCTTGAACGCGGTTGACCTGTTCGAATCCGTTGTCGATTAATGACTTCACATTGATCTCGTTCACAAGAACTTATCGTTAATCTCTAAGAATGACACGGAAGTGTTCATTCCAGTCGAATAACAATGTTGTAAGAAACAATCATCTAACGGATCCACTGCAACGTCATAAAATTGTCATCAGATGTGCGCATTGCGTTGTGTAATAACCACCATAAACTTTGGAATTTCATCGAATATTTACAAAGAGAGATAAATGTTTAATGCAGCAATAACAAACGAAAAAAGACGTCATAATGATATCAAACGATTCGATCGCATTTGATGATACGACGACGGCTCAACGCAATAGCCGTTAATTATGCCGAATTCTTTTGTGCTGTTCAGTCACAAATTTGGGTCATCGTTCAGATGAAAATAACAATTCTAATTGAATGCTCATCACTAAAACAACAATCACAACAACGTATCCAATCGAAGATGATGTCACAATGCCATTCATACATTCCTGAATACCGTTCTAAAAATGTTTGTCTATTTCAATCTCTCCTACAATTACATGCGTGGACTCAGCATCATGGATTCATAGTTGAGAGCGTTATCTGATAAGAAATCGCAGCACCAAATCAATTTCTCCAATTGAGAGTGACCTCTCAATGACCTGTCCATTACACCTCCAGAAAACAGACACAAATGGTGACGAGAAATATATCGATTAGGAAGTATTTTTGAAATGAATTCAGTAACTGATTCGTCGTTGTACATGAGCTTTCAATCATCTTTAATTTAATAACAATGAATTTTCAAGAAACCACTAATTAAGCATAGCTTGCTAGAAGAGTTGCTCAAATAATGATGAATTACGAGATGTTGAATGAGCAGTAATATTCATCAAAATGAGAAAAATTTTGAAGTGAGAATGAGATATGGAAGCGAAGAAATTGGAAAATATTATTGGCTACATTTGTCACTTTTTCAAATGACCTCAACGTCACCGCCCAGCACAATTTCCAAGGAAATGAATTAAGTCGTACGATCTTTTTTTTGTTGCTGCAAGAACGAACGAACGACATTTCGTTCAATGAAGAATTCATCATGAACGACCAACAGATCACCTCTCATTTATCTATTTATTTAGGAATTATAACTCATTTGAGTTTATGCCTTACTTTTATCATCAGTACCACAAATATCATTCACATTCTTCCTTCCGTGCTGTTCTTCTTTCCAAACAACTAATGATAACAGTAAGGATTGCGGTCTTCATATAATTTTAGTTTCGGTTTTTGATTTAGCAAACTTAAAAGTATAGCGTTACAGTACCATACTGTCCAATGAATTCCAGGACAATGGGCTCGAAAGAAGCTTCAATATTCATTCTGATTGATCGAGTGGGCATGCGTTCAGTGATAGCTGAAAGTGACTGTAGATAGCAGTAATTTTGCTAAAGCAATGTTTCTAAATCACTAGCTTTGTCATCGACGGAATGAGTCATATGTAGATTGAAATTATGCTTCCGATAAATCCTTTAAACATACTTGTAACCGATGAAATAAATTTACAAATGATTATGACAGCCACAAAATGGTCTGTTTCAAATTAAAAAACGTATGCTACTGGACAGTATGTTACTAAATTTCAAGTAGCAAATCAGTGTGGATCTGTCTGGAAATGCTTCATTTGGGAAATGAGAGTCCAGCTTCAGTTTCAAATTCTTGCAAGGAACAATCACATTGCAGAACGTGATTTTGCGTCAAATGTTCATCTTGGAATGTACATAGGCATGCGACTGATGAGGGAATACTTCAAGGTGACGCGTATTTGTGAATGAATAGAAACTGAAACTCTTCAGATGTTTCATTCATACCGAGTGCACACTTACATTCAGTACTTATGAGGATTTAACAATTCAATTTATCGACCACTTCTATGACATACTTATATAGTCAATGGTGCTTTCCTATCTGGAATAGTACCTGGAATGCGGTACTTTACTAAATGTAGGATTCTTACACAGCAACAATTTCAACAAAACATTCAGAAATCGCAAATAACACTCGTGCCCATGTTTGTGAGCAATATTGCGATAATCGGCATGATCAATCGGATGAGTATTTGATCTGAAACCTGCCTGCAGCGTTCATTCAACACGTTGGATTCTTTTTCGCTAAGCATTTACGTCTGGCCACAATTTGATGTCATTAAACAGAGTGAGAATTGGGAAAGCTCATACATATCAGAGAACGCTCGATACTAATCGAGAAAGATATATTCTGCTACAAATATTTTTAAGAGAAAGAATTCATCGCAATTACTCCTGATAACATTCAGCTCGTACTGACGTGAACTTATATCCCAAATATCCGAAATCATGCATAATTCATCCAATGTAAACACCAAAAAGATAAATACCACACTAACTACAGATTTTTGATAGATTTTGAATAGCAGAAGACTTCAGTGACTATGAGCAGCAGCATCTCTCGAAACTTATTCAGACGTTCGAATTTGAATCTTCTTGAAGTTTCGAGTGATTTCTATATTATTATCAAGTAAGTGATTAAAAAGAATGTTAAAAGAGGGAACATCGAAAATGCGGCGAATAAATCAAATATGAATCAAATAGAGTCAGTCATTTATCATCCGATAATGAATTGTTGAAATTCAACAAATTGCGCAACAGAACAACTCTCAATTTTCTTCGATTCTATTCGTTTTCATTTTGTATTTTTTATTACAAATCATTCATATTTCAGTTATTCAATGGTTTCAGATGAAATGTATTGTGCAATAGTGTTCAACAACGCCAAAAATGTTCGGATCATCACAAAACATCGATGACAAATTTGATGAAAAGATTGTCGTTGACAAAGAAGATCCGCTGAAATGATCGAATTTCACCAATCACTCATCCATATTCTCATGAAAGTTTTCTCTCTTCTGTCGTCTTGTTGAACCGTCAGCTCCAACGATTTTCTCAATTTGTTATTTCAGAAAAACAATGAAATGGGAATGAAAATGCTTGAAATAATAATAAATCAATGAAATAACAATAAACCTCATCATTCGAATAGTTAAATTTGTTATGAGCAATTTTCTATCGCTAAACTACCACCTTCTGCAAAATGATCCAGCAAGATCATACTGAATGAGAATACCTATGATATAGCTAACTTTAGAAGATTTCAATTGATTTAGGGGAAATGGCATTTTAGAAAGAAACAAATACATTGTTGGCTTCTGACAGCAGCAATACTGGTTTTTGATGGCAGTAACGGATTCAAAGGGCACACCAAAAATATTTCTCGACCAGCACATTTGGGCATTGTCATAGAATTTTCAAAAAATCTTTTTCATTCATCTTACCCTACTACGAATAAACTCACTTATTCGGTTCACATCATGAAGTGTATAAACGAAAATGTTACGCTCATTGCAATCGTCTTGAAGCAAAAACATTCTCCACACAAAAAAACGATCACTGCCCACAAAAGAAGATATCCAGATAAACACACGGAGAACACATTCAAAATTCGAGATCTCCCCTAAGACATCCACAAATCCCCAAGAATTGTCACCAACAAAGGATTTGTCAGTGTTGAAGGAAAACGAACAAAACAGGAACAGTTGCTGCTCAATGAAAACGATTGCTGAAATTCATGCGAAAATTGCGGCTACTTCTTTCAATCACTACAAAACGTTCCTTTCACCGTGTTGTTTTGAGAATTTTTTGTTCGATGACCTCATTTATTTGGATAAATTCAATTATTTTCATTCTCCTTTATCATTGACATAACCTATTATGCACCGCCATTCGAGAGTCACACAGACGCATCACATCCAGTCAAATGATTGATTAATGTAAGCTGATTTTGAACAACGAATTCAATTTGTAATTGGCTTATTTTTATCAAGCCATCATCGAACGGTTTATTTAATGAGACTCATCTGAAACACTCTTATGAATGCACTTAGCACGTCACTTGTATCAAAAATACTCTGTCATTGTCGAAACTCATAATTGCTCACCACAATTACCTTTCTGAAGAGGATGCGACTTCTTGCAGGTATGAAATAATGAGAGTGGATATTGTAAAGGTATGGGTCAAGGTTCATTGTTTCATCTGAACTGCGCAACGTCTTGAAGGTTGTAGCAGCAGCAGCCAAAATGATGCTTTTAGATGTTCTTTTATCTTAAGTACGATCATCCATCATAATTACTACTGCATTTTATAAACTGCATTCGTATTAAATGACGTTTACTGATGAATGCACTTATACGGCAATGCATGATTTGTTCTATCTAATCTAACGGCATTATTTCTGAACGATCGTTGAGTAAGGGGTTGTGGGAGCATCCTTTTAGGCTTTCAAAAGACATTATGTCATATACTTCAGCTTACAGGATCTCATATGCATCCAATTTGAGCCTAACACCTCAGCTGATCATACACATCTCTATTTTTCGGTTCCTAAATAACTTGAGTCCAACTAGCCAAAAGAGTGATCACTAGCAGATCAAATCGCATGATAATCCTTCTGGGTGGATTTATCAGCAAATATTCCAGCGACATGCAAACAACATCGAAACCAGTAACTTGATCAGCAACACAAAGTTTACGTTAACCTTACGAAATCCTTTCCTAAGCCAAACTACCGGAGAGAACATCGTGCTGCCTTTGAAACTGCATTGAGATTACGGAATGAACTTGAAAACGTATTGTTTCAAAGATATGTTGTCGCATTTTGAAGATATTATCGGTAGCTTTTCTGGGTATGAAACATCATATTTTGTGAATGCACTTATAATTCCATAAAACAACAAATTTCATTTTTCAGAGCATGTCAATTTCTTCCATTTGTCACCTCTCGTTTTCCTTTCGAACCAACACGGAAAATCTGAGAAATCAACTGGAGACACTATTGCACAATAAAGTTGTCCATACCCGCAGTTCATTTCGCGAATGGAACAACTCAAAGGTGATGAAATTGTTTCGATTCTATTTACGTTTCTCTTCTTTCGTTCACATTTATCATTTTGCATTCTTATCATCATCATCATCATTAAATCAACGATGAACACACTTTCTAGGTATATTCCAAAAAACAACCACATTAATTCCATAAATTCATCCAGAAATTAGGTTGAAAAGTGTGATGTGTCCAGTTATGTCGAAGTGATCGTCACTTACACGAATCCACACCACATGATACGGTGGTATATCCGATCTGCACCCGATTTTGGCTAATTGTTTACTTTCTTTTTCGTGGATTATCGTTCAGATCCATTGTTCTTACACAATCGCCTTATGAAAAGTCATTGTAGGATTTGATCTCATTTTGGATTTCAGCTGAATGGATCTCATTTTTAGGATTTCAACGATGCATTCTTCTCTGATAGCTTGTGTGCTTAGCATTTGTTCAGTATATGCTGCAGACAACAACAATTGGCTATTCCCTCCTCAGTCAAATGATCTGAGTGATTCACTGTTACCATATCAAAACTCGCAATCGTTACCGAATAGCATTTGTGAGTTCACACCTTCTGCTTGAAGAAATTATTTTCATAGTATCTGAAAAATTGATATGTATGAATTGTATGATCTAACAACTGAATCAATTGATATCAATCACTAATATTAACGTTCACCTGTCTGTTTTAATGCAAATAGACGCTTGATAGACATAGTCTAAGAGGTATGTTTTAAGGAGCATAATTTTGAGTGAACTTCATGTTGATTTCAGACAAACTTATTCAAGTTCATTGATAAACTCTATATGTTGTTGAAGTTCATTAGATGCGTTTTGTCCTCCTGGGTGACTTGTTTGATCATTTTTAGTGCCGATCAATTTGCGCACGAATTCTCTGGTTCTCATTCCCACTCACCAAGTTTCATCTCAATGGTCATCGTTAGCCACGTCGTATGTGCCTGGCATAGCATCATATTCCAACTACCCGGCACCAATTCCGCCGCCGTATAATTGGAATCGGTTGAGTTTCTGCTTCAAGTTTACTCAGTGATGTTTGAATTGTTGAGCAAAAATGAGTAATTTTGATGTTTAGCTCCATTTTGATTTATGTTATGATCGATAAAATAGGTGAAATGAATGAAATTTCAGTAGGCCGCACAACTCTGGCTCAAAAACGCTACATGTGAACGTAACGAGGCCGGTGGTGAATGAAACCGATGCAACTCAACCTCAAGAGTTGGTCATAACAGAAGATGTTCTCGCAAAACTGTTCGCTCTCAGGCCATTTCCTCAGTTTATTCCGAAGCACTGATCAGCAGTCTTCATCAAAAACCATAAGCAGGTCATAAAAATGGAGGGGTTTCGAAGCAACCGATAAAAGAGTCTCTTGCATTCATTTAGTATTTCACATATCCTCTTGATATGAATTCACTGCAACGATTGAACGCCACTACGTTATCACTAATCGTCTTTATAATGAAAAACCTCATTTTCTTTGTTAAAGAGAAATTATATGAGAATTTTTTGTCACCTTGTAGTCAGCTTTTCCCATCTATGAAAAACAATTTATGCGATAAACCCCATAAAATGTTTAGTTTTATCCTCGAATCATCACTCAGAAATGCACAATTGAGAGCATATGACTAGTGATTAGATCGAATAGCTTTATTCATTTAGTGAACTGATCAACAAGCTTGCCGTTTTGCTCGTGAATGATTCGAGGTTTTTGGACAAGATTCGGGAGAAAATCAACATCAACCAGAAGACAGCAGAAAAGGCTTCGACAAAGACTTTGCAAATACCACATAAGAAGATCATCCAGAAAACTTCATCGAAAGATCTCATCTCAAAGAAACATCTTAAGGAGACGATTCTGACCACAACAGCTGCTGCCGTTACGACCACAACAGCAGCAATCAACATTGACAGGCACTTGGAAACGACACCAGTCGCACACGAATCAACAACTGCTACAGAAAACAGTCACGAAGAAACCACAATAACTGCATCGTCTAGTGGTGAATCGGATAGTGAAGAGGAGAATGAGGAGACCACAACAGCAACCAACACTGAGTGGAGCTCTCAAATGACACCAGTTGCACTGGTCGAGACAACGACAGACACCAGTGACGAGATCGATACAACAACTGCGGACAGTCTTCTAACTGAAACAACAACATATGATGAGGAGCTTGAATCTACGTCGCTGACTTCAGAGGAAACTTCAGAGGGAACAGCTGCCGTTACAGAAACTCCGGAAAGAACTACTCTCCGAACGGACGAGTCAACAGCTACCACAGAGAGCAGTCCGGAAGGGAACACAACGACAGCATCACCTAGTGGTGAGCCTGATGCGGAAGACGAGAATGTGCCTGGAAAGTTGAATGTCCCATTGACAAATGCTAATGCAATAAGGCAGCGAACAGACCATTACATCAGGTAGATTTTGAAAGGATTTTTTAGCAGCACAAAGCATCCATTTTGGGCGCAACATATATTCACCCAGATTATCTGAATTTGAAGATTCCCTGATCATTGCTCAGCGGGGAAGTTCGGAAACATAGGTTGAAGTGAGGGAGGTTCGAATCGCGAAAACATGGTTACTGAATGAATTACATTAATGAATCATGACGGAAGCTTAACAGAATGACCTCTCACAGCCTTTGCGAGGCAATAAGGGTCTCGTTTGGAAACTTCGAGGTAAGTCTGTAATCGTGCTGCTTCCGGCAAAGTGAGGAACCGAATGAAAGAGAATCAATTTTTGGTTCCCTCTACACATTATCTCCCAGACTTTTGATATATTATCGATTTACAAGTCATTAGATTGATTGATCGGATTTTTCAGCGCATAGTCTCATCAAGAAAGTTGTTTCAGAAAATTCCGTCAAAACATTCTTCGAATGTTGAAATATTCGCCGCCAACGACAACAACTTTGGAACCAGTAACACAACGCCAACTGATAACCGCAATCGTTGGAAATATCACTGAGGAATCTGAAGAAAATGGGCAGGATGATCTAGAAACATCTGAATCCACAGAAAAATCCGAAGAAATAACTACTGTGGAGCGAGACCTTGATTTGGCTGAAGTCTTGAACGCATCAGAAGCATCCACTGCTGCCTCAAAAGCTCGGGGCGATTGTCAGACTTTAAACAAAGTCTTCAGTCCCATGGATGATCCCCTTCTGAATCAAGCGATTGAAGAAGGTGTTTTTTATTCTTTACATAAATGAGGATATTTCCTTCTCATGTTATCTTCTCATTTGCAATCTCTCGTTTAATTTAACGAGAATTTGCTTTGGAACTTCGTCTGGAACTTTGATATTGCTTTCAATTGTGAGATTGAATAATGTCTATTTCAAGATCACAACAATTTAATGGTTTGCAGCGGCCACTGAAAGCGAGGATCCAGTTCAAAGGCTGATGTTGAGGGTGTTATCGGCAAGACTTCTGAAAGGATTCGCCAATGGACCGAGTGTTGAATCCATGAAAATTGTTACCAACTACTTCATAAGGGGATTTGTCTCACACAACCAGTTGGATCAAAATTCATTGTATTCCGTAAACCTTAAAGATTGGGGAACTATTGGTGATTTAATGAAATGCATTCAGTGAAGATTATTTGTCATGTTGTTTGTTTCAATATTTATTCACTTCACTAGGCCGAACTCTTATAGAGTTCCTGACAGAAATAACGATTAATTGTATTATAAATTTGTTGCCTGTTCATGGAAAGTGTTCTGTTGGCTTGTATAATGAAATTTAAACTTGCTACCAATGATTCAGTGTCGATTTCAAAATTTTCTGTTTTTTGTTGACGTTGGTAATCTACCTAATGAAATTTAGATCACTGCATTGGTAAATTCTAGTTCATTCGTTATACCACATTGTGATACTGCTAGAAATAAAGTATATGCTATAGACTGTTGGAATTTTATCGCAGATATTTAAATAATGCTTTCCTTTCACGTGCACGCACTTACTTTATTGCTTAACAGTAAGAGGATGAACTGATCATGCATATGCGCTTCTGGTAATCCCACGACGTATGTTCCATCCAGCTGAAGTTTTTTGCACAGGTCTGTCTGCTCACCATTATCAATGTAACACCACTGATAATCCTTGTGATAATGGAGATACAAATAGACCATTCAAGTATTCGACTATCTGAGCCTATCAGTCTTCGATTATGATACAGAAGCGATCAATGCTCTAAGAGGGAGCAAGCGGTTGAAAATGGCGACGAAACTCAGTCGTAATGCATTCATCAACACTTACTGATCTTACCTGTCATGCCGAATGAGTTTTATGGTTTGCTGCTGCAAATCACTGGTTTTTAAGCAATTTTCCATTAAAAACCTGTTGAATATTAGTTACAAAACGAATGGCTGTAATTTTACATTAAAAACTCATCAAAAAGTTGTCATTTTCAGTGAAGACTTGACAAAAATTGAGAGTCCTCAACTGAATGCTCCAATGAAGAAGAAATGATTAATTGCGTGAATTGAATGCAGAGCAGATAATTTCGAAAAATCACCTAATAACAAACAACATAGTGAAAAACAAATGCTTCGACAATGTTTACATGGAACTTGTTGCTTCAAGCATTTACTATTACGCTAATTTCGACTGTTTTCTTTTCACACATTCCAAATCCTGTTTGTTCTCTATTGTGCTCGTTTTGAGCACATGCATGCTTTAGTATTTAATGAAGCAATTAATTTGATTGCATCGTTCATCGCAAAATTCTCATTCGTGTAAGATTCTGGTGAATTGGTTCCCTCCTATTACTACATTATTACCGTTTTTGTACGTGTGAGTTACTCTCTGGATACGTATGATGCAATAGCAATTTTTACTTAAAATCCAAGAAATGATCGCAATATTTCGTGTTAGTTTCCACATGAACAATTCGTCGTCAAGATAATAATATGGTGAATGCAACAGCTAATGTGATGATCTTCAGCCAGATCAGCGAGTTTCATTCGCGGCAATTAAAATTTAACTCCTCTATCATTAACATCTGCAACAACCGTGTCCACATGTAGTTCATCCAATTTTGAAACATTCCATCATTCACTTTGACACAAAAAATCTATAGAGAACACCTGAGAGGATACAATTCGGATTCTTCTGCTCACTCATCTCATTTGTACGTTTCTTTATGAACAATTAAGCATGAGAAAACTTGAAGAAGAGCGTGAATTCTTCGTCATAACCCGTCAAATCGAATTTCATGTCATGTATTCATCCCTCATTTCGCGTACTCTAAATTATCCTTAAAAAAAATGCTGCTGCACTATAAGATACAAATCCCTTTGAGAACTTGTTTAATGCGCCATCATTGTTTCTCAAATAATATTGACACTGGCAATTGTTATCTTGAGGTTTTGTGAATCAATGTTTGATTGTAATTTCGGAATGTTCCCAGAAATCTCTGACCTGCATTGTTTTTGCATTCAATTATTGTGATCAGCTATCGGAATTTATGAGTGTAAGGAAAAACTTTTAGTTAAGAAACATGACTGTCAACCGTTTTCGATTGTTTTTAGTGGAGAATCAAACTGGAATAAAGTTGATAATAGAGATAATAAGAGAGGAACTAAGTGCTCTAATGAGAGCATTGTTAAGTACTACTCATTCGCTCGATTCACACCAGAATTGCAACAAATTCTCAAGAATTTATTCAACGCTGACTTGTCGAATGGAACAATCAAAAAACCGTTATTATTGTATCATTTCATCGGTTACATCAACCAAATTACCCGTGTGATAGTTTCGAATAATTACAGCAGCTCATTACATGAAATCAAATTATTTTGTCTGTTACACGTACTTGTTATTCTGCTATATAAGACGGGATATATCTGCTCATGAATCAAGTCAGAATTAAATCATCATTCCTCGAATCTTCTCTTATCTTATAGCAATCTAAAGTTCTCTGGATTCGGTTATTATTTCTGACTGTCAATTCGAATAATGTGATGCGATTTTTATTCAGATTCTGTGTGTTTTCATTAAAATTCATAATTTTCAGCTATATTTTTGCTATATAACGTTCCATTTACCATGACTTACTTAGCAATTTCAAATCACTGAATATGGGAATTATTAGCGGATCTGTTTGAAAAATTAGCCATCATTTGCATCATTTAAACAGAGAATTTTCAATGCTCCCAGTTAAGAGCCTATCTTTTTTATGTTGATCATGGTTCATGAAGAAATACCTTTGAACTCGTATGTCGTTGACTGATATACTGATTGCAAGATGTTAGTTTGTATTCACGGAATGTATTCATGTCAGTTTGAGTCAATTTGTAACATATATCCGAGAAATGATTCTCACATGCAGATTAATGGTGACTTTGAATGTGTGCATGATAGACCTAGATCACATCGTGCATCGCAAATGAAAAAAAAAAACATATCTTTCCGGGAAAAGCAATTAATAGAATAATAAAATTTTGGCAATTAAAGCGAATTTGACATTATCTTAAAGGGCCATTTCTTTCATCGTCAATTTACCTCCGCCATAACCACCAAATGTTATGTTTACAGAGGAGTGCCACACGAGTCGACTCCAGAAAAAAAAAGCAATGAGAATGCGGAACCATTGCTAAAAACATAAAGAACATTAACCATGGCACAATTTAGTTGATGGTGATCAGTCCGCGATCTGTCTTATATAAATTGCTCAGCCATGTGCCCATCGAGTCATTTCAAAAATTATTTCGAGTTCAAGAAGTGCTCCACTCTTGAATTGCCGTGAACCTCGTGGTGACTGTCGTCGGAGTCCACGAAAGTGCTTCAGTCACTCGTCACAAAACCATTCTCACTTATTTGACGTACTAGGATTATAAGATTCTAAGACATTACAAGATTCTACAATTCCTGACTGTTCTCGCCTTTCATTCTGCACCCCTCATAATTCAATCCCTACCGATCTCTAGATTACTCTAGAGACCGCATTCATACTTCAACTCCACCAAAAGTAAATTTCATCTTTTAAGGCAATTGCATACTTGAATTTCATCTACATTCCGCCACCTATTACATCTCACACCTTTTTGAGCAATTTTTTGTTGTTGTTAATGTAATGAAACTGTTGAAAGTTGTGTGCGAATAAATTAGTCAAGTTGAACACACGACGAAGAGATTCATTCGTCTTTAATGGAACTAATAATACGACTAATGCACATTTTCCTACACACTTAAATGAATTCAGTCGTTCCTCCATTAATTGTGCTGGAATTTGCATGCGCTCATATGTCGTCGTCTTTTCCTCAATCATACCGCAAACATATCACAACATTTCTTCCTTCCGTGTTTTGTATCAGTTTAATGTGTTCTAGACGTAACTTCATTCTAGATACCAAATTCGAATTAACATATCGAGTGATCAATTTCAATTCAACGTCTACTAATTTCAGTGATGCAAAATCAGGAAACATGAAAATGACATTAGTTTTGCATCAATCCAATATCATTGGTGATCAAATGTGGAATGAGATGCGATCATGAGTTGTTATAGCATACTGAGAACGCAGAGATTGGTATCACCGTGCTATCACTAACTAGCGAAAGTTAACGAATGACCGGAATAGCTATTTTGTTAATTAGCGAAAGTTAGCGAACTACCTAGTTCGCTAATTCACAGAAATGGACACATCTAGTGCCCATTTCTGTGAGAACGTAATTGTACCTTGTAAGAAAAATGTTCGAATAATCTGAAACTATTTTGTGTTAATGTGAGTGATTTGTATAATTCAGCAATACGTCTGCAGCAGAAATGAAATTGTTCATCGTTGTCGTGGCCATTGCAATCAGTTTCGGATGGGCTCTACGACAAGCCGGAAGGGAGAATGACGCTGAGGATAAAATGCCTGAAACAATTTGGATTGGATCACCGTACGGTTTGATTCCGTACGATATCGACTGGAGCTACTTCAATAAGAGTAAGTCACAAACCAAAAATCACCGTAGTTCATCAATTTTCAAAATATTTCCGCAGCTTCGAACTCAAAAAAGCGGTTTTTTCAGCCAAGGAACACGTACTACGTGAAGCCGAGAAGCGCAAGAAAGCACAGCAAAAGAGCACAATTCCTGTGATTAGTGCTAATGTAGACGCTCATGCGGAAACAATGTAAGAAATGTTTCAATGGTTTGGTGATCTAAAGCATTGCGATATGTGAAATCGTTCCGAGCATTCTATGAGAAAGTGAAAATTTTGAAAATTCCAAAAAAATTGACCAAAAATGTCCTCGTACACGGGTGAAACTAATTGTTTGAAAGTTATCTTTTGATTGTAGGCAACGTCATCACCACAAGATCTGAGAATGAATTGCTTAGAAAACAGAATCAAATCGAAGGCTCTCAGATGAATCATTTGAAAATTTATCGGTCATGTTATGCATCGCTTTCATGGAACCTGATGCTGCAATTCAATTGAATGGATGATTTTATGTAACGATGCTGTAGTTTTTGACGTTCATACCAAGTGAAAAAACTACGCAGTGTTCTAAATTAATTCCAATTTCCTATTGAAATGGTCAAGAGTTGAGAGTTAAAATTAGATCAAAATGTAAAGATAGATCAAAAGAAATTCCTCACAGTCAGAAACGAAACAATCCCTGAAAAACCACTTGGTATGTGCGCATCTTATGTGCTAATGCAGTGGTTCTCACAATCTCGTGCTAAATTCCCTCGTTTGATAATGCTGCAGACCGTGTATCCTGAAATTGGATCAATTTTGCACTCGTTTCTTGTGAGGCTCAATGGTTCCAAAAATGGAATACATTCACCCATTCCCAATCACACACCATCACTAATTCGTGTGGGCAGTCTTTAGAATCTCAACTTTTGAATCCCAAACTCTCAAAAAATCTCAAAATCTCAGTCCCGAAAACACCAACACCTGCTCCAACCATTCACATGAATGTTCAGTTCATGTGAACCAGTTTCGAAATTCAGAAATCAAATTCAAAATGTTTTTTGTTAATCTTCAGCGAGAAACTCGTTTCGAATGAAACATTGGCCGATCAAACGATCGCAGCAGCAATACCTACACCAACCATTGAGCCAATTACGTTTCTATCAAGTACCACTCGCAATGAGAATGAACAGAATTCAGGGGACATTACAGGTAATTGCATAATGTTTTTGATTAAATTTTTTAACAATATTTCAAGCAGAATGATGAAGAGATCTCAATTGCTGAAACACAAAATCAACATAAAATGATGAATTCGAAATTTCTCATAGCAAGTCGTACCGATTTTCGTTCGTGATCAATTTTTGACTTATATTTTTCGCAATTTATCTACCAAGCCTCAAATATTTTGCTTTCTATTACATTGTATTATATCATTTTGTGTTCAGTGATTGGATATAATCAACTTTTATCACTGTGTCAAAGATTTATTTTTGATTTATTATATGCACATACAAGCATCATACAAATAAGCATTTGCATACATTGCTGTACAGAAGATCATAGTAGCAAAATGATCAGAGCTATTGTGCGCTTTGCTCAGTTTTTGAACATGCATATTGATGAGCATGCGAAAATTTGAGTATTCTCGATGAATGTCATGTTGAAGCTGAGAACCACTTGTATGAAACCAATCACTAGGAATTTTTGCGTCCAATTTTCTTCGTAAACACAATAAGTATTGAATTATTTTGCGGCTCACAACTTTACATTGTTATTGATAAATTCGTTTAGGTCGGTTCAACTAGTCCAAAATACTTTCCTTACCTCATTTCACTGCTTGGTTTAACATAGAGATGGTTCAGTGGCCTAGTGTTTATTTTCTCCGAGTGTTGCCAATAAATCACTTCGAATCACGGAAGGGAAACATGAGCTCGAATTATTTACATTCTGAACTAGAATATTTTTGAGCACTATAATTTGTTGAGATCATATGAGAACCTCCAATGATGCGTTTTCGTCCTGGAAAAGTTCTATCCGGGCTCAAGATGATTGTCTGATCTCCGATGCTGCGGAACATTTTGGTCATGCGGGGATTAATTAGTTTCAGCTAATATTCATTAACACACTGTCTTGCGGTTGATCACCGAGACGAAATTTTGCTCGAATGGCACCATCAAGCATTGTATTGAGGGATAACTGCATCCAGAGATAAACATCTGTCCTAAAATCAACTTGAAATGAGCGTAGTGAACCGTGAAATTGCAGAATCAACACCCGTCACATCAGTTCAAGAAAGCTCAACAGCAGCTGCCGTATCCACAACGTTGTCGAACGAATTCAGCAAAGCCTCAGCAACAAATTTCCTGTCGCATTCGGAAGGCCAAACCTCCGGCTCTCAATCTTATGACTCAGAATCTCAGTATCTCAGAACCTCAGAATCTCCTTCATCGAATCCACCATCTGCCACATCGTCGGTGCCCTCCGAAAAGTCATCATATCCCATCGTACCATCAATGATGCCCCCTCGTACTCACCATCACCCTCATCACAGCAGCAACCACTATCGTCCTCGAATTCAACCAACCAATCGAACAAGAAACCATCTGAAACACCGTCATCCGCTCAAGGCATCGTCACCTCGAGCTCCCTATCAGAAACTTGCCACACCAGCTCAGCACATCAGAACTTTTCCTCGAATTCCTTAGTTCCTGTCTTCATTTGTTTTATGATCTTCCTCTTTCATCTTTGCCTTTGTTTACATCTCTTCTATTGATCATTTCATCAACTTTTTGCAATTGATACATCGGAAGGAATTCTTCTTTGGTGTTTAGTTCTCTCGAATCCATGAACATAACTGATGAATTTGTTTGCCAAGTTCAATCGTATTCTTAGATCAGATCAATGATTATTTCAGTGATATGGATGAAATACTGTTTGCGACACCAACCACAACAGTAGCAACACAAAAATATGCTGCTGCAGCCATAACCAAAAGCACCAATAATGCAGGTATGGATCACAGAAACATTCATAAAAATTACCAGTTAGCTCCTCGTCGAAATTCGAATGAAATGATCCAAAAGAATCGGAAGTGAGTGCCATAGCTAAAAGAACTCGTCTCTAGCTGAAATATTATTGGTTTCCCTTCTTCTCTTCGAGCGAATTCGGCAATGAAATGCACAATGAATGCAGCGAAATCAAATTTCTGCTGCACAAGGCAAGATCACCTCAAACTGGGATAGTTCTGCAATTCTCAATGTCTAATCGGAGAACATGAAACTTCAGAAACAACTGCACCTGACACATATGGTCAAGATGGTAGTATTCGTGAGAATGTAACTGCAGAGAAGTATTCGAAAACAGAAGCAGAAACTGAGAAAGAAGCGACGACTGAAGAAGTTCAAACGACAACTGTACCAGTTGAAGCAAGGTTGGTTGGATAGAACATCGATTGGATCTACTTGTTTGCGATCAATTCATCGATCGAATTTTAGCCTCATAATGCTTTCGTATGGATACGGCTGAACCATATCCATCAAACTAATGATTAATCATTAATGGTCACAAAATTTACCAACTTACTCCTCGAAATTTGAAAGCAATGATCCTGAAGAATCAGAAAAGAGTGCAGTTTCATGTATGTGCATGTAAACAGCGTGTGTGAAAATCGTAACATCTATTCAACATCAAATTTGACTTTTAACATTTATTTTGTTGAAATCAATTTATGAAAAAGTGTATGCGAGTTTCTTTCTATTCCTATTTTTTCACGGTTACTGATGTATTCAAGACGGAGATATTTCAGCGAGAACAATGAAACCGCTCTCAGTGAGCCATCATTTGACGAAGAGCAATCATCGGATGGTTTGTCAAGATATTGTTTTTCGATTATTTTTCATTTTTAGGTCACAAATCAAAACATTCAAACGAATAATCTCGTTATTTTCCTATAGTATCGCGTAAAAGTGACTATCCAGAAAGTGGATTCGAAAAAAAATTACTCATATGAACATATATATATAAAAAGAAACAATAAATCTTGGTTTCATCGAAGAAGAACAATACTAGAATCGCTTTAGTGACGAGTTATTATTTTTTGATCGAGTTGAACACAATGACATGAAAATCCAGTTGAACTAGTGATTGTTCTGTGATATATTGACGTGTATTGTTCCAATTCTAGGCTATGCACCCTCAGTGGAATCTAATAGTAAACTTGCAAAAAGCGTTGTGCACAATCAAGTTCAGCTCACTTCAGAGAAAAGTGATATCGCTGAAATAACGCCTGTGACAACGCCTAATGGTCAGTTCTGTCCAAATTCCAACTCGTGACCATTGCTCTCATTGTTAAAGCAACTGTTTATGCATTGCATTCGATCATTTTTTGAAGAGAGTTTGTCTCAATCAAGGACTTATCAGCAGACTCAAAAAACTGGAGCAAATCTAGAGGGAATCGTTATAGAGGAGATCATTCACTGAGTAAAACTATCAGATTCCGATCATTTACAGAAGTGCCTCAAAACATCACTGAAGCAGTTGAGGAGGAAGTTGAGAGCAAAGCCGGAAACTGCGTAACGGTTACAGATATCTTATCGCTATCCAAACGTGGACAGCCAATCGTTATCGAATCGCTTTCATCAGGTCCGAATCGAAGTCATCTTTGAAATCTTCGCTACTGATTCTTCGCAACTTGAAGAGTTTCGAATAGTTTTCGAACAATTTGTGACTTGGACAAAAAAGTGTTTCGTCCTATGTTATTCTGCCATAAACATTTCATTATGGCTTGATTAATCATCATCAATTTGTGTTCATTTGCTATTAACTAACATCTGTAATCATCAAAAATGATGAATGGAAAATGATTTTGTTATTTTCGATTCGAAGAGTTTTATTTTCAGGCTCTGAGAAGTGGCGTCGAAGTGAGCGGGCTCGTTTCGGTGGGCTGGTGAATCATTTGAAACGACGATTGCAAGTGTTGTCGAAGAAACTCACTGAAAAAGAACTGCTGAAGATCATTCGCGGTTATTTGCTCAAATATATGGGTCGTGATCGGAGCCGACAACAGGCCATATCTGCCCATTCAACTGGGCAATTGGGGCACCGTAAAACAGCTCATCGATTGTCTCAGAAAGAAACCCTCGAATAACAATAGCATTATGTCGCCATATTCGCACTAAATGATTCCGATTTGTGAATTTATTTTTTTGGGGTAAATTTCTGTTTTTTTTACCTATCTGGTAAAAGCCTGTTATAGATATTTTACCTTTTTTTTCACCTATTTGCCATGTGAACTTGATCACTAGTGCAAAAAAGTATGATTCAAGCAATTGGATCCTGAAATTTTTAGTATTATTATTATTATTATTATTATTATTATTATTATTATTATTATCATTATTACTATCATTATTATTATTATTGAAATTTTTGTTGTTCATTGACTCATTTTCTCCACTAACTTCAGGTATCATGAATCCAATCCACCGATTTTTCAATTTCAACGTCAATGAGTTCATCGCGCAGTCTTCGTTCTGCAGCAACATCTTCCGGTTTTTTCTCGGTTATTATGGTCTCTTTCAGCCGAAACTTTAAAAGTTTTACGTTTTTGCAGTCCAATGAATGGCTGTTCATTTTTCAGCTCGTTTTTGATATTGTACTTATCACTGCCACATTTTTGCATTGTAACCTTATGTAAAGCAACATATGATATGATATTTGCATGGATATTTGTGAATAAATTTTATCTGCTGTCCAGTTTGCTTTTGCCTTTCTTTTTTTTATAAGAGTTATCAATCGAGTGATGAGGTGATCAAACAGGTAAGTTCTTGTTGAACGGTTGGTTACTCGTCGTTGATCATAGAGAAAGTGTGTGCACAACAAAGTGTTGAATCTGAAATGACATTAACGAGTGCAAACGACACAACAAAAATGATAATTTGAAGGAATAATTTGAAGAAATAATTTTTTTGTCAGATATTTGAACAAACTGAAGAATTTGTCATACCAAAATTCCAACTCAATACTCTCATCAAGTGAAATCAATCGCAGCAGCAGTCATAAAGGTATTTCTCTTATGACTGCTGCTGCGATTGATGATCCATCATCAAAATAAGTCACATCCATTTGTGAAAATTCACCGTCTCTACAGTGAAATGTCCTTGTCGTGAAGTTACACACCACTGTCAGTTCAATACTTCCATAAAATAATCAAAATAGGTCAATTGTATGATTGCTGTTCTCAAACAAAACATCAAAAAGGTATATTTTTCTTCATGATAACAAACCGACACATCAAACTACCCATCCATCCATCTATCAGTCACAAATCGCGAACATGATCCACCTATAATCATTATATGCTCTTTTTTTATTCATCCTACCTCTTTATCAGTCCTATAAATTCGATCTTTCGTTAATCCGTTCTTCCAGCGGATTTGTCGGGTATCGCTGCTACAATATCCGAACGAGGATATCGTTGAAGCAATATCTGAAACAATATCGGATTATATACATCCGCATATAATAACCGTTAATCTCTTGTAATCTCAGCTACATGCACACGTCGGTCTGTTGCTTTCACTGACGATGCTCAATATCTTTATCCATTATTTGCACTTCCTTACTGTTGCATTCATTGGTCAGTTCAGTTTCAGAAAATGACGAAATCGCTATTCATCTGCTTGTTTGCGCTTATATTTGCCAATGAATACTGCTCGTGCAAGAAACAACGAACAATAGTGCCGTTCCCAGAGACAATATGGCTTGGTGGAATCATACCCTATAAGCTGGATCGATCATTCAAAATCATTGGTGAGTTTTTTTGGTGATCACTTCTGGAGCTGGATATTCATTCGGTGAAACACTTGTAGACAATTTGAGCAGACATCCTTCCTAATAGCAGTGTTTCGTTTGCAGTCGAGAAGTTACTCAGTGAGACGGTTGACGCAAATAACGAAAAATTATTTGGAACATTCCGCAAAGCCAACAAACAAGAACAAGAGAATATGTAAGTGCGAATTCAAGAGAAATTCAAAAGCATTAATTTCTGTAGCGTTTCGATCGCGAAACCAAAAGGACTATGATGAAAGAGACATTTTCAGTGCAAAACTGGAGGCTCGTCTTAAGCCGATATTCACCTCATCAGATGTGCAAACTATTGAAGAGAACACTATAACAGTGGAGAACGTAACGACTCCGTCGAATGGTACCACTGAATGTTATCATTCGCTAAAATGACTGAAAGTGCTGAAACTCGTCCAATCATGATTTTAGGCACCATTGGAATCGTTGACCAAATATCCGTTGATTTGGAACCGACCGAAAATGTAACGCAAGGATTGATTGTTCTATTAGAAGAACTTGTTCGGAGATATGTAAGGAGACTTTTAGATTCAAGAGAGTCCAATCCTTTTTGCTCAATTTTAATTCGTTGATCGTTTGATTAATCGTAAGATGTAAGTTAATTGCGGGAGGCGATCTAATATCACTTGCTACAAACTTATTTCTCAATGATACCGCAAACAGTATGATACATCGGTGGTTTTGCGGAATTCAAACATTATGTTCACACATGAATTGTTCTTTGTTTTCATTTTCAGAAGGCCGGAGGCAGCAACAAATTCGACGAATTCAACTGGTTTGGAAGAGTGAGTATCCCTTATGATCGATTCTCATTGCTGTGAGCTCGTTACCTTGACGAACCAACCTCTATGATTCATTGAATGATTGGTTCAGCTAGAAGAAAAATTCCATGACATATACGATATTCACGTTTCACAAGTAAACGGAATGAACTCAATTCGTTATATCCAAAGGATTCAGTTTTCTTATTTGAGAAGTTATTTTGCTCGGCCGGTCAAAATTTGAAAAATTCTATCAGCGACTTATGGATTGTGTATGATTTCAGTGGCGAAACTTTGCTTGAAGGACAAAATGTAACAATGAGTAATGAAACTATGGAACTGATTGATGACGGTGACTTGCTCACAGACTCAACCAATTCAACAGATACTGATGAAACGGCTCATGAGCACAAAAGACGAGGTTACGACTCATTTGCTGGAGATTTTTTCTATCCGACGAACCCAAATTCCTTACTGGAACAAATGACCGATTTCACACTTCATTTATTTCGAATACGATCGAACTGCTTGAAAAAAGAAATGCAACTATTTAGGTTATGACCCATCGATTCTCATTTTTAAAGCAGTCGATGATGATCGTACAAATATCACTTCCAAAGAAATCGACACTAATATGAACGAAACCGATACAAAGCATCAGCAAGAAACTGTTACAACGTCAGTGAATTTCTTCTTCATTACATTAAAAATTTTGATTGTTTTTCAATTATGTTGTTTAACATTACGATCTGAAGAATTAATTGCTTCAAGAGAGCTGTGCAAGGCTGTCAAATGAATTGTTCGAAAGTGTGCAGAAACATCAATTAAAAATTGTTCAAATTTGTAGCAGTGAAGTGCCACTAACAGAAAAAAGCGAACGAAAATCTACTGACTGTTCACGAATCAAAGAAATTTTGGACACTCCAAACGGTCGAGCTTCAATCTTTGAACACGCACTCAGTGACCGTACGTCTGCAGTTACATTGATCTGAAGCTTATAATGATCTCAATCAAGAGTATTTGTTCGGAGATCAAACCTCTGGAATATGCCACACCATATCTATCGATCAAACCAAAATTCATATAACTCAAATTATTTTTGACTCTTACAATTAGAAGGGAATTCACGAACAGCTAGTAGTCAGTGCAGGCAGTTGTTAGTGGACATTAATTCGTCTCATTTCAGTTTCTTCTGATGCTGAGTTAGCCACTAAGTCGTTGCTGTCGAGATTAGCGAAGATGGTTCATCACGTAATGACCGTCAAGGAGTTGGACACAAACCACAAACATCAACTCGTATCGCATATGACATCGAATCTACTGCAGCACAATCCACTCATACAAAATATGTTGATGCCGATTTCGTTACCGAATTTCGGCAATATGTCCGATTTCTTCAATTGTCTTTGGGTTGACGAGCTGGAAGATTTCTTGTAAACAATATTATCATTAAAGGCGTCGTCTTGTTCACTCTCTATCATACCAAATAATTGTTTTATTTAAACACATCTAATGTTGCTACTGAAGTCGACTTTGTCAATTCACTAATCAAATTAACGCATCAAATTTTAGCTGAACCATACTGGCGTTGTTGTTTTTTAGTGACCTTGAGAATGTGGAATCATTCGAAAAGACAAAAAATATGCGAACGCATTGAATTTGTTAAGTAGATTCGAAAATTTGGAACAATGAACCATAAGTAAACCTATGGCTGATGTTTTATCACATTTGGAGTTCTTTAAA
The DNA here is from genome assembly GCA_035041965.1 of Anisakis pegreffii. NCBI lineage: Eukaryota > Metazoa > Nematoda > Chromadorea > Rhabditida > Anisakidae > Anisakis > Anisakis pegreffii. The sequence goes on along the minus strand of JAPYMA010001508.1, from coordinate 84,229 downwards.
CGTATGAATTGAGGAGGATTGTCTTTAAATGCACACTTCATCAACGTCCTTGTTTAGCGTGTAATGCTTCTGTACGGTAGCCAGTCACTCTTCATCTCAGATGGTTTCATTTTATTGTATGACTGTCGAAATATTTGGAGAAGCAAATGAACTGAAGATTGTAATCATTGACGATTGTAATCCTATTGGTTTGTTCTTGCCAACTGTACTTCGTCTAATGTTTTTTGAGTCTACTAATACGGATATTCAGCATAATTTCCGTTGCAGTTTCGTCCAGATATGCTGCAATATTCATATGTTCTACGTGTTCACTCACTCAAATGTTCTGATATTGTTATTATTATAGTTTTGTTTTAATAATTGTGAGTAATGTAATCGAATGAATATAGAAATGATTGATTTTTACATGAATGTTTTGAAATCGCCTTATTGCATAACATATGAAGTAATCTAGCTTACCTTCTCGCGATTATAAATGTCAACTTTTCTTATTGTATTCTATAATATCTCACGTGAAGATATAAATTAGTGAAATGATCAAGATTTTTGAATGCTGTCAAAAGTAAAAACGATGCCACCTCATCAGTGCTTCTGCAAATTTGATTAAAATCGAATTTTATGGAAGCACCAAAAATTGAATAGAATCCTTTGTAGAGTTATTTGATGAATCTATCGAATGCGAAGAACTGCTAAAGGAATGAATTTAAGACCAAATCTTCAGAGACGGGAAATAATGCTCGGAGCATTTCTGTTTTGCTTTTTCGGAATATCCGCTGCATTACCAATCGGATATCATACGTCTGCTCGACCTGACCTGTCTGCAAATGCTTCGCAATCGTCTGGAAGCTTGAGCTTTCCAGACACGATCTGGCTTGGTGGAATTGTCCCATATAAAATAGACAAACAATTCGAGGAATTCGGTATGTGAATACATGAGGAATAATTTTAGGGCAATGAAGTTTGTCTTGTGATCGACTATGGAACTTATATCAGCTAATCACCTACAAATTCTCGAAAAAACTTCGAATTCGAACCAATTTCAAATAAATTTTTGATTTCGATCTAAATCGAGGAGGATACATGATAATTCAGTGTTCTGGTTGCAGTTCGAGAGGCACTTTTCGGAAATAAAAGTTTCAAAGAACTGATGCCAAAGACCGAAGACGATTTAGATGCTGAACTTAAGATGATTTTAAGGTTATGATTGTGCTTATTTATTAAACGCGTTCATTGCAGTGCAGTGAAAATGTTTTCTACTAAACTCAAATTTACAACATTTCGCTCGCAGATAAAACTAAACTGATGTAGATCACGGCAAATTTCTCGCAATTCTTTCGTAATGGAACAATCAAAATAAATCGACACTAATGACTGTGTGCCAATAGCAAACAAATAAATTTTTGTTGAGTTCCAAAGTTTGCTCTGGTTGAAAGTTTGTATTGTCAGGAAGGGAGGGTTTACCGATGGTGATTACCGTCGATCTCCCATCCATCGCACTCAACCGTACGGTAAGTCAACGCTGCCAGGCAATCGCTTCGATGACAGCGAAATTCCTGTTCGTCCGATTGAGTATCGTAAGCAGGTGATGCACCATAGCATCCATTCACCAGTTCATTCGAATCAATACGATGAATCGATGAGGCGTTTTGATGGTACGTCCACAAATATTAACAGTATTTCTGAAGGTTATTTCCAAACGCTTCTCATTGAATTTCTCTCGAAATCGTTTCGATGGCTCGAATATGACGATCGCATCATCATATCGTCACACTCGCATCAGAAGAGCAATTTTACAGCTGTGCCACAAAGCAGATTCGATGTTGGGGTGTATTATCTGTATTTGCGTGCAAGCGAACAAATATATTTCCTGGACAAAATGATTCAAGTTTTCAGGATTGAAGTCCTCATTCGATTTGGATGTGGCACCATCGTTGAACACAATTATTGGACAAAACAGCTTTTCGATCGATGGTTTAGATCGAAATGATTCCATTAACGATCGGCTATCTCTACTTGAGAAACAGGCTGAGAATTTCATATCAACGAACAAACTTAGCACGTGCGATTTATTGCTGCTATGCAGTACTCTTCAAAAGATGACATGAATAATTTATAAAGCAACATTTTTATGATGCGAATTTTTGAAATTTACTTTCATTTCAATAAGCAATTTGTCTTTTGCTTAACAGTAATAAGCAACTGTAGCATTCGAATGTTCCTGTTGAAAAATTACTGAAATGTTTCCAGGGAAAACAAGCTTAGCGATGATGATTATGACGAATTGGCCAAAGCGCTCGACACGGAACTATACGAGATTCTGTGGCACATTATAGACGGTGATCGAGAAACTACTACAACGGCCACGGAACCAGCATCAACTTTTGCTGACGATATCACCAATGAGGGTTCGGTTTGTTGCTTTAGGAATAGTTGACCAGGCGATTTTTTGTTTTTGACACAAGATCGATCACGCAAACAGATGAACATTTGAGATGAGACATGAAATATTTCGATGGGATTCAAATGGTTTGATCGATAATAGATCATCTAATAGTGCAGTGATAGTTGTTTTTATTGGTTGTCTATTAGAGATGCAAATTTTTGACTGCAAATTACACAGTTCCAAATTGCAGAAGAACTGAAGCGGTTGAGAAAACTATGAAGTCAAGAACTTATTGGTATGGACGATCCTCCACCCGTTTCATACGAAGAACATTTCCCTAGTGAACTTCCCAAGTTCGATTCACCACCACAACGAAAATTCGTTGAATACAACTGAAATACTGCATCACTTCCACGCTTTATTCATTCTACATAACATTCCGTGTTGTGCCATTCATATTTTGTTGAGTTGCTCTAATAATGTCACATATTGATGTTCTTGCTCTTCCTGTTATTCTTCCTTGTGCGCATCTGTATTATTTCATTATCGATAAAATACGTGTACTATTTCATATTTCTTAGAATCACATTCCATTCGTCTCCAACAAAAGTTATCACAAACAGCTAACTATAAGTGTAGCCCAAGCCGATAAATTCACTGACAAATTCTTAAACGGCTTTTTAATGCCATATCAAGAAAATGAGTAGAGCAAACGAAATATTCACCAGAGACGTAAAACTGAAATAATTTTAACAATCAGCATGGATTCTCAAATCCATAAACTTTCGATGTTTGACTCTTTTTTTCGACTGGTATTCTATCAAGTACCATTTCATCTTTACAGCACCACCGAGGAACTCTTTTAAAAGAAAAACAATTTCCACAGAATTATTTCATTCGTATGAAGAATGTCCCAATCTCAGCAGAACGTCCTCTTCGATTCCGAATCGTTCACCAATGTCAGAGACGTTATCCAGACTGAGCCAGGCTATGATCTGGTCGGTGTTTAATTATGTAATGTGCGAGTAATAGGTGAAATTGTCTTTTTGATAACTGTACGCTCTCTTTCTCATTTACTGTTTCATTATCACAACAACAATGAACAATTCGAATGGAAGAAGAAATCAATGAAAGACAACATTGAAATTTGAATAGAATTGAAGCAATATTTCAAGTTAAGAATACGATTACACAGAGCCAAAAAAATAGTTTCCTAAATGAATCGTTATCGAATCATTGCATTCTACTTGAGACATTAAATCATTAAAACATAAGTGAAAGTGTTTAAAGAACCCATTTGCGATCAACCTCCTCGCCCGTCAACTCAATCAAATGCTTGAACTGATAAAATTCCAACGGAATAAGTTTTAAAGCTGAACACATCATCACTCAAGCGATAAGATTCCCTAACAATTATGAAACTGAACATAACAATTATAAAATAATCTATTGTAAATGCAATCAGCTCATATGCACAAAAAAATTTTAAAAACAAAACAAAACATAAAAGGTAACATAAGAGATGAATGACATTAATTGAAAATAAATTAAGGAAACAACTTTAAAACAACTCAAACAAATAACTTAATTAACCTAATAATGCACATCATCATTGATTAAGACGATAATTCAAGAAGATAACATTCATTCACATCCGAATCGCACATTACATTTCACATTCATCTTCAGATGATCACAACGATAAGTTCCTTATTTTGATGTGTTTTGTGCAGCTTCCGAGAAGCCACGTTTCACAACTTTGCCTACTGGTTGTAACTGCTGCATGCCGGATGTGTTTGTAGTCCACGAAAAATCCTTTCCAACCGATGGCACCGAAGAGGACGATGCAACACTCTGATTTTGTGAATTCAAACTGAAATTACACAAACGAATACATCGATTCCAAAGACATCATTTAGTGTCGTAAATAATCACAATGGCTAAAATGAAAAGAAAAACGATTCTCGAATAATGGCTAACCTCGGCAAATTAACAATATGACCAAGAGCGCTTCCATTCGGATTGTTGAGCATAGTGAGCAATACACACGGTACACACGATGAACCACTATAAAAATTTCATTTCAGACCATTTTCAATCATTCTCTTGTCACCTACAGGCGCATTTCTTCTCAAAAATGAGAATGGTCAGCGACCATTTAGGTTCGATTAAGCATTTCACAGATTTTGACAATTAATGAAATCCGCTGAAAACGACCAGTAATTAACAATGATGAGTTTTGGACTTCAAATGATAAATATTCCATCAGTATGAAGCAATTATTTACCATTTTGCAGTAGCGACAACATTACGTTTCGGTTCGGCATCGTAACTGACCGTTTCCACCCGAAAATAACACGCGTATTCATGGATCAGACGACGGTTCTCCGATGTCATCGGCCGGAATATGTGTGTGCGTGTGGCGCCAGTTTCATGCTGAATAGACATCGAACTAGCTGGGTTGCGATACGATTAATCACTCACTTCGTTATGAACAAAGCAGTTAAACTTACGGTTTCATTGAAATAAAAATATCACAATAATGTGCTTTCAAAAGGCCAACCAAATGCACTAAATTTGAACCAACACTGACCAATTCTACGGCATGCACCAAATCCACTAAAGCATTTTCCACTTCCAAAACATGTTTAAATGATTTCTGCAGTTGTGCCTTCAAGAAATCCGTGTAGGTTGGCACTGAGGAGACTGTTCCGTCGAGCACAGAGAGATTATTCGCTTCTGAATCTGTCGCTATGCTGAGTGCGCTCGCAACTTTTTTGTTACGCATAATACGACGACAGTCTGAATCGCATGGTAGACTGAAACAAGAAAGCAATTGCACATTCACAGCCTTACTGAGTAAATTTAAAACAACAAAATGATATCTCACTGCAGAATTCAAAGCCTAGTCTTCAAGTACTTTGATACTGTCGTATCTCAGCATTCCAGTAACATTCACCCAGACAAATGAGTTACAAAATCAACGATATAATCACACAACACAGTTACTCATGTCAATTTTCAGAACAAACTGCAATATGAGGAAAAAAATCCTCAGTAGAAGTCACTTACCATCTATATTTGTCCAGACTTGGTGAACGTTTTAGAATACGTTTCTGCGACGAATCACTCTCCTCGGATGCCTCTGAAACACGTACGGCCATCATCTTCTGATAAGCGCGTTCCACATCCACACAACGCATCTCGGCCGTTTTACGTTGGCATCCACATGTGACCATTATCTTCTCTGTGCAAACACTGAAAATTTTAGTTTTGCTCACGCCGCCACACCTGATTATCTCAAAAAAGTAGGCTCGGGTACCTGAAAAAACGAGAACACAAGAGTCCGGAAAAAACTCCCCATTCAGAAACGACCAAGAATATTCGAAAAAAGTTATCAGTGAGCAGAAAGACGAAATCAAGCACACCTTTTCGGACATGGTTCTTTGCCATGACACGGCAGTCCACAAGCATGATCACATGCTTGACCTTCACGCGGAATTGTACACGGCTGTTTACATACTGGATTCTCTGCAGTGAGACATTCACCCGGATGACAGATACGCTTGCAGGTATGCACTCCACATGGTAGGGCTTTATCACACGGTCGACCGCAAGACACATCGTTCAAGTAGCACGGTATATTCGAGCGAATCTGAAAAATAAACGCTATTAAAATAAAATTTCCGGATGGAACACGCGAGACGTTTAAAACTTCGCGTCGAGTTGAAACTCGAAATGCTGAATGCTTTCGCTAGCGGTGACTAAAATTTATTGTCAAAGAAAACGCTCTCACTTCGTGACCACCATAACACTCTTTTTGTGTGAGCACAGTGCATGGAGGGCATTCCGGCTCACTGTGGCAGTTGTGCATCGGAGGATGTTCACATGCGTGTTGTCGTGAGCACGGTTGATCGCACGGGGGAAGCGGAGTACCGCACGGTATTGGTGGCTCACGAACTGTATGCCCACATAAACAGTACTGCTCTTCGAAACCTACAACGAACTTTTTAATCCTCTCAACTGAAAATTTGCTTCCATGAACACGTTAAGTTGAACTTTTTTTGGCTCCACGAATAATCATTTTGGATTAACGAATGCATTTTCCTTACAATTAATTTGTCACCATAAGGAAAATAAAAGAACCCGTTGGCACATACTTGCTTGCAAACAACGCGGACACTGACCAACATGGCATAAACGATCACAATTGTGATTACCACAATCCAATTTCTTGTTACAAATCTGAAAAAAAATCACAAATGGAAATAAATCAACGAACCAACTCGCTTGGATGCCGAAAAAAACTGATGAAATAATGAATGAAGTTTTTAGAGTCTCGCTCAGCGACAGAACTTGAATAAGGAAATTTTCGATATTGTTCGGAAATCTCATTCTTTTTGCAATCCAATGTAAATTTCCTATGACCACGCACGGGCTTACGTTCAACACACATTACCGTTTCAAATTTAACTGGCGTGTCACGAAACTATGCTCTTTCCTACGAGTCGACTGCACTCGGCAATTCTTGAATTCTGTCTCAGAACGTTTCAAGAATGCGAAAATCACCAACCTGCATACAAAAATGCTCAGTATCAACACAACACATCGCCTGGCATCGATGATTTTGACAAGATTTCAACTTTCGACAACGACGTTCACATGTGAATGGATTTGAATCTGAAAGAGACTCATCAGATACACACACAAATCAATTATCGAAATGATCGAAGAAGTGATCAGTAAAAGGAAGTTCAGAAATTTCGATATAATTATAAGATGATCGGCATTTTGGAAAAGAGCTCATAGATGTATGTCATTTAGCATTTAGATACAGGAAAAAAATTTACAGGACTAACCAGAATAACGAAGGAATTCCTTGCACGGAATTGTCTTCTTCAGAGATTTGCAACGGCAAACAATGGAACTATTATCCGGACAAGGCGGGCACGGTCCGGTGTGACACTTTTGCTTACAACGATGTGGCTTATCTGAACATCGAACAATAGAGTGTGAATTACGAACAGGTTAGCTCCAATACTAGGTTCTTCAATTTAGTTTTTTAAGAACGGTTTCTGTTAACTGACCTCCATAGAAACCACAAACAACATTGTGGTTGGCTCGAGAAAGAAATCAAAATCATTTGAGAAATTGTTTGAAACGGACTGAATATTGCCAAATACCTTTGCTGCCACACAATAATACTTTCCCACAAATGTTGTCACAAGTCGGGATTGGATCAGTGCATTTCTCACGTGGTTTATCGATAAGATCGACGATCTTGACACGTCCACAAGGGCAATACTCCTTCTTCTCAGGCGACAATGAACATGCACCACAACTGCCGTCTTCGTCTTTCTTTAGATGACACCTTCAAATCCGAGATTCAAGGCTCAACAACATTTGAAAACTACGCAAACGAGTCAGTCTTGCAACCCGATCACATTTGTTGATCTTTGTTTCACTGTGATTGCTGATGATTTTCAAAATTTCTTTTCAATTCGCTTATAACTTACTAAAATCATTTCGTCTACATTCAGTAAAATGGAGGTGAACCTTCGAGTTTCATTCAATCACCAATATACATTCCATGGGTCAATATCATTAATCGCTAACCTCATATCACATTTGTGAATACCGCATGAATACATTCCGTCACACGGTGCACCACAACTGTATGATTCACTTTGTAGATTCAATGCCGTGCACGGCACTGTACGTTCATCCAAACCACAGTAGCACGCTAAATACAACATCATATTCCGAGAAAATACACGAATAAGATACGCAGCACAATCAAACACAATTTGAGATAACTGATCAATAACGATTCTACCAGCTTAACTTCAATCAGATGCATCAATGAATCCGTCAATAACTCAAGCAAAAAATCTCAGAATAAATTTATTTCAAAACAAATTCTGCTCAGAAAAAGAGTAATCCATCAAAGGATTTCAGCAATACTTTGAGCTCGTCTAATATCTGGAAAACAACGACCGATATAAACGAAATGTATAAAATTTTCAATTAAAAGAATACATTTTCATTCGGAAGTTTAGAATGTAAATTCAAAAAATGTAAACATACTCACTTTGCACAATAACTTCTTCACATACACCGCAACCACCCTTGTGGCACACTTTTGCACATTTGTGAACTCCACAATTCAATATTTTATCGCACACTTTCGAACACTGCAAAAATTTGTGGTATCATCATGTGTGCAAGCATAATTTTAATAATTACTGCCATCACATTAGCTAGAAATATTCCTTTTCGTAGAGAATTTACATGGGAAATTGTAAAACCAACCTGGAATTCGGGAGTTGTTCCACACCGAATTGCCTTTGTTTCAGCACCACAATTGCAAGACCTTGTCACCATGGCTGGACATTCTGGGCAAGGTCCGGGATGGCACTGCTCGCTGCACTTATGTGGACATCCAAAACCACGACTCTTCCCACAGATCGCATTACAAGAATGAGGCATGTCAGGGAATCTTCAAATGAATGCTATGATTCATCAGTGAATAGTATCACTGTGAATAGTCCATTAAGCAATGTCGTAGAACACATTTCGTTCAGTATCATATGACAGAGTCACTGTCCTCAATACGTGCATGATCATTAAAGCTTGCTTCAATTCATTTGTCTGAAGGTAAGCTGGCTTCGATCAGGCTTTGAGCAAAGCTTATGTTTTCGCCTAGCTTCAGGCAAGCTTCACATAATCTGAGATTGAACACATCCAAGACAAAGTCAAAAGATGAGCTTAATTTTAAGCACACATCAGTTCTTGGAAAAGAAGCCTGAAGCTCTTTGGGTAACCTTTTAGATTCACAAACAACATTCTGCATAATGTGGAAACCACGACAAAACTATACAACGGCTTTTTAAGTTGAATAACAATCGATACCTTTGTGTTGCTGGATTCAATCGTTTGCCACAGAAGCATCTGTACTGTTTGGGCAACTCAAATGATAAATTCTGACACGACGGACAACGCCATCCCAAATCCGGATCGAAACTTTTCGCAGCCCATTGAGTTATGCAACCGTATGTGTTGGCTCGATTCATGTGAAACATGTGGAAGCATTTCGAACACGTCCATATCCACTGCAACAAATTTTCATTCATCACAATGAATTTGAATAATAAATTCAAAGTCTCCATTGTTTCTATGCAAAATTCAACGTATTTCACGTGAAATTTTCAAACAAATTTGCATAGATTCTTCATTTCTCTCTAATTACAAACAACAAAAAAAAATCGCCATTCGAATATTCACAGCGAAATATTTCCACTTGAAATTAAAAACGATATTAACATGCGACAGTACCTGATTTGCCTGGATAGTTTGACAACAGATCATGCATTCGTACGTGTTATCTTCAAGTTGTTTCTTTAGCCGATCTAAACCGTAATTCTAATAGAATTTAACGAACAATATAAAATTGAACTGAAATATTTAAAAAGAGAATATTCAAAGCCATTTCATAATCCGTTCTGAACTGGGAGTGATTTCACAGAATCATACCCCTGAGAGTATCCAAGTTCCCGTCATCATCTTTGCGTTCATTCCGTCGTTGAATCTGCTCGTTGCTGACTTGATACATTCCGCTGAATTGATTGTTAGCCTGGTTTGAATGCCCACGACGACGACCTTAATTACTACGAGTATAAAATAGCCAAATGAATGAAAACTTCGCGAACATGGAACCGTCATTAAATGAGTTCTTCGTTAAGACAACGTATCCTAAATCGACCTAGGAAAGAGAAAGAATCTTCCGCGTTATAACCTGGGAATATTTGCGTTCCGTTTCGACGACCCCTTGAAGGAAGCAACGCCGATGCTGCCGCTGCTGCAGCAGCCATCTGCTGACGATCCGTTTCGTCACGATACGTCTCCAATAAATACGACGGTGGACAACCGTAGCCTTCTTCTGCTGGAATTCCAGCTAAAATACAACGGTATGCCAGGTGGGGGAGATAAATATCCGGTCTCGAAGTACATGAACGGTCAATTGTAAGTCACAATCAACGAATGAATTAATCATTCACGTAATCAGCCCTCCAACAAATTCATTTTTAAAAAACGTACAGCTGTCAGCGAGAGGAAAAGATTCCAAATCATTGTATGCAGCAGGGCGTTGCATCTGACGTTCCATAACGGCCGCTCCCCGTCCCCGTTGGTTTCCGCGCTTGAACGATGATGAGCCGCTGCCACCCCTTGATTTCCGGTTTTGTGCATTCACATGCCGACGATTTGATTGTGTTGCATTCGAGTGTGATGCATTTTTTGATCTTAAATTCGCCGATGCTTCCGAAATTGATCATAAAAGTGAACCGAATTTCACATTCGATAAAATTTCGAGACAGTCGAAACGACGAGAAGTCACGTTAACGATGACTGAGTGATCGAAGAAAAATTCTTATTAGAAATGTCAAGTCTTATTTGAAAAAATAGCAATTCAGTAATTCGTGAGAATATTATTATTAAACTAGTAGTGGTTCGGACAAATTTGAGTTTCATCGACGAAAATGTTTACCTATCAGTTGAACGAGGTGACTTTTGACGATGCCGACTGGGCACATCCAGCGTGGTCACCAGTTGATGGCCTTCATTTCCGCCCACATTCAACTGCTCTGAAAATAAAAAAATATTTTACTCATTCAACCATCAACAGAATTTCTTTCAATTCGATCATATTTAATGTAAACCAATGATTATTTCGGAAAAGGACTTTTGTACAAAAGTTCAGAATGTTAATAAAGAATTCACATCGAAAAGTCATTCATGAAAATTTTACTCCAACTCTGACAATACCCATAGGTTTCAATCCAGTGTGAAACCTGAATCATCACCCTAATTGTAGTGTTACATTGGACACATAAATTGAAATGTTTTGATAATGAACTGACCTAACTGACTCTCCAATCCATTTGTGTAAACTTCTTGAGAGGGTTGTTCGGATGGAATGAACTCTTGAGGTTGTCGCTGTTGCTGCGTTGGAATGAACAACTGACCTAACTGACTCTCTAAACCATTTGCATAAACTTCTTCAGGTTGTTGTTCGGATGGAATGAACTCTTGAGGTTGTAGCTGTTGTTGCGGTGGAATGAACAAACCATCATTATTAATGTAGGGTACATTTCTGGAATAATTTCCGAACTGAAGTTCAAAGTTTGCATCACGTTCCGACACAGGCACCACGTTAGCGTTGAACATGTGAGGCGGAAGAAACTGAGGCGGCAAGTCAAACACAGCCCGAGGTGGTGTGTAGAACTCCGTATGTGGACCAACCAACGGAGTGGGATAGTAGTTTGAACGATGATGTTGTTGATTGAAGCCACCTGGAACTAAGCACAAATATATGCAAAATTTGTAAATTCAAATTCCGACATTCCAAAAATTTTGCTCATTCCATCCAGTGAATGATATGAAAATTTAGTCAAACTCGACAACCTCGATTGTCATTGAAGCGAAGACATTATCTGCAGTCAAATCATATGAGAAAACTGGTATGCATAGTTCAGAACATGCAAATTTCAAAGTTAAATCGAATGCAATCGAGCAGTTGCTTGCAAAAATTCCCCCAATACCTATGTAAGAATTGAAAGTACCCCGTGAGTTTCTTTCGGCACGTCTACGGTAACCGTTGTTTGCAGCGGCGCCTCGTTGCGATCCACTTCTACTACTTGGACTACGATTCACAGCCTCAGATGCGTCGAATTCATGAGGTGGAATTATTTGACTAGAGTCAGTCATCTCTAAACGAAACGTTTCTTCTTTTCACGGCTACACGTGCTTGCACAGACAAAAACCGTCCTGAAATCACGATAAATGAGATGGCAACCCGAAGAGATGACTGGAACGCAGAACCAGTAAAGCTTGTCAGAGGAAGAGCTTCAAAACAAGCGAATAGTAACAACAAAATGATAGAAAGCAAATTTCTGAGTCGACTTAAAAGAAACTAGAATTGCACAATATGTTGAAATGCTGCACACTGTGGCGATTCGTTCAGTCGTACTCGAAGAAAGACAATTTAAAGCATTGAAGGTTTATGTGCGATTTCCCACATAAGTTTGAGTGAGTTGGATGGTTCTTATATTTTGGAGATTAGGTTTAAGTGTCAAAGTATATCATATTCGGGAAGAATTAAAGCATCCAAGCAAAACGTTGGGAAGAATGCTTTCAAAGGAATATGCAAGATAAACGCACCGCACCACTCAAGAACAAATCAAAATGAAAAAATAAAGTGCGGCTGGTTAATTTCATAATCAGCTGTAACTTTGCAGAAATCAGCTGATCCAATGCTTGCACCCGTTTGCAGACATTGAGAATAGGCTGGCAACACTGTTGCATTCAATGAGCTGAACTTTAATTAATAACTTCATAGCCTCGCTTGACGAATTAATCAGTTCACTTTCAATGATTCAAGGGCCACTTGAACATCGTTCATTTGGAATCCTTATTTGCCATTAACGCAGGACAATTTCATCAATTGTAGAAATCTGACGACACCAACATTATGTTCCTCATTCTTTGGAGAACTTCTTTCTTCACAGCTACCAATAGTAATGCAGGAAATCATAGGTCTTAATCAACCATATCTCTCAAGATATTGATTTCGAAGATTACAGAGGTGTAGAGATCAATAGAAGCTATTCGATGATCTCTATTGAGTTCGGTTCAGAATCAGTTCAAAAAACTGTTTTATAACGTTGTGCAATTCTTGACCGATATGGCAAACTAGAATTAAATTTTCTAGCAGTTACGAGCACTGCTTCGAAAGTTTTCTCATATTCTTTTTTCCCATTTCCAATTGTTCTCCATCACATTCGGAACATTTTATCAATAAGAGCATTCGAATGCTGTCTTCAGTGATTGTATTTTTGAATATGTCACTGCATTGTAACAATCCATCCAATAATAGTTCTTTATTAAAGCCAATTTAAAGTGATATGAAAGTAAAATTAACAGATAAACATTTCGAAAGAAACACCACACTAGTGAAAGAATTGACCCATTGTTACATATCAAAACATCGAGTTTGCGTTAAAAATAAATAAACAATTTGATGACCATAACATTTGAAAGCAAAAACACAATTGGACACTGACAGGAGTGAACTCGATCGTTCCGCATAAAAATTTCGCTCACACAACAAAACTAAATGAATAGAGAGTATTTTCTCGGAATGTCAATAACCGGCAGATTTCACAAATGATACAAATTTCATCACTTCAAAGCATCAGTCAAATCATCTCTCCTGTCATTGCTGGGTGAATCGCTCAGCTCTGTAATATCTTCGTTTCTTGACGAATCTTTCGGCATCTCCACTTCGGATTCGCCATCCTTTTCACTCGGCTGACCATGACCATGATCTTCGTGTTGATCCTGGTCTACAGTCTCGATTCGTTCAGTTGGCTGCTCACCTTTTGGTTCAGGTGATGGTGATTTCGTTATCTGATCTGATTGATTCAGATCTTCATCAGGGGATTCAGTGGGATTCTGTGATGGAGTATCTTCATCAGAATGACTAGTATTCAGTGCTTTCTCATCGACATCATCAATTCGCTGATCAGTCGTCTTGTTGTCATCCTCTAATGCCACAACATTCTCCTCACTAATATCTTGATTGCTGTTTTGCTCATTCCTGTCAACCTTATCAAACTCCGCATCACTGCTCTCAACAACATCCAAATGTTCGTTTTCACTCGTCTTTGCACTCAACTTTTCCGGAATATCCGTCACAGCGAACCTTAATTACAAAACTGATCACTAATTGAACAGTAACACTTACAAGAAACTAACAACTGAATGAGGGAAGCAAGTGAGCATTAAATTACGCCTCAGCTCGGATTTAAATATGACGCTGATTATGGAAACCAAAATGTTACTGGAGAAAAAAAAACATCCAGAATAAACACGACGAATAAATACCGTTGACGTCTTGCCACCTCATCATAGGGTGGCGCTCCGTAAGTGCATATCAATGGCCATATGCATGCATCCCAATTTTTATCCCACGATATCAACGGATCTGATTCTAAATTGCTCGCCAGTGTACGCAGCTGCTGAAGAAAGAATAGTTCAAAGCAGATCAGTGATACAATATGAAACAACAACGATTGCGTTTCGAAACAATACAATGAAACTGAGTCAATTGACAGCAAATTCGTTGAAATCAAATCAAATTTCTTGTTTAAACGCTGATATCAATGAAACTGAACAACAACAAAAAAACGTTAATCAATGGAAACTTCGGTTATGAATGTTATGAAAGAATCGCGAAACGAACCGTTGAGTAGTTAGGAAATCCGCACGAAAGTGATTTGATAGTCTGCGATAATTCATGACAATTATCGAACAGTCTACCGTTATGACCGTCGTTCACCAATTCGTTGATGCACGCGAATCGTTTCGCGATCACCGGCAGTCCACAACCGAACATATCCACCACTTTCATCGGTAAATCCAATCCTTAAAATTTCAACTTCCTCAGCGAAATAATATGAGAACAACAACAACATTTCACATGAAAAACTCACACTGATGACCGCAATCGCAATACAAATGCAATGTCAAATGAATCTACAGTCTCTTCAATCGATCTCAAACAATTAATTATTATTAATCAAACGAATCCAAATTTGAAGGCTTATTACCAGATGTGGACGTATGTAACGAAACACCAATATCCGCAGCACCCAGTAAACGCGGATAATCTTCAGATTCCAACCATGGCGTTAGAATTTCAACTTGCTGCATTTGTAGGTGTTCAATTTTTGCCATATAATGTGAACGCAATGGACCACGTCCAGTTATAACGCACAGCAAATGCGGAAGGCGTGTTTGAGGATTCCTAAAAGCAACGATTGCACCGAACATTCAACAGAACACTACCGCCAAAGAGAACATTCGATACGTTGAAACTTGATGAATTTTAATGGCACTGGACATTAAACATATTCCTGTTCAGCTTCATTAGAAGCGATACAAAATAATGATAAAATACGTTATAAAACAATCGAAAACAAACAAAACAACGAACGATTTCGTTGATAATCTAGCGATAGAATCAAATTCCCGAAGTGCATCGAGTAGCAATCCGAAATCTTCATCTTCGGTCCAACTCGTCGATGAGATCAACAACAGCGGTCGATCCTCTCGCAAGTGTGCGACACCATCACCATCACGAAACGAGAATCGCGTCACTGAATAAATCATCATTTCTATCCTTTCCTTATCGCCAGCTTAATCGCTTAACGAATCAATATGCTTGAAGTTTGTTTCAAACTCCTATCATAGAAGTAAGTTGACGAAAATCAATCAAGCGACTTATGATGACAGATAAACTGTAAGCAATATACACCTTCAGTGATATCCTCGTCGGCAAGTGCCCCTTTCGAATCCTCCCATGCAAATGGTTTGAATTCACCACCAAACTGGGCCAGTTTTAAGAAAAGTTGATGTATTTGTTCATCATTCAACTTCTTAAAATTCCAGTCGGGCGGTTTGTCGTAGAGTGTTGCCGACTGCACACCCCATGCATCACGCATATCTTCACGCATCGCATGTGTCACACAAATATTCAAATCTGCGTGACGACCAAAATATCCTTCCCAATAGTAAGTTCTTTCTACGAATCTGTAACTTACAATAGATCACTAATCTCAATTCCACTGACGATATAAATCCAAACGCGATGATTATATCATTCAACCACAGCATGAAAACTGAGTGATCGAATGCAATAAAAAGTTTCATAGTGTCACTAAACTGTTGGCAGATGTGAGCCTCATTCAAGTGCACTGATTGAAATCAACTGAAGAAAATATTCACCTTTGCAACATCGAAATTTTCTTTTTCTTTTCAATATTTCGTTTCTTTTTGTTCGCATTTGCGTTAGCCACTTGTACGGCACGTTCACCCTTTGTCATACGTCTCAATCGAACATCTCCACCACCAGCTGCAGCATTGGAACCTGAGATCGCTCCTAAATCGAACGCTTTTTTCCACATTCATTTTCACTATTATTGCATTAAGAGGAGGTGGACAAACTGTTAGATCAAGTCAAGGAAACGTTTACAAAGTCACTAAATTCGATTCGAAGTTGAAGTCGCTATCTACCAACCATTTAAAAATAAGTTGGTGACAGTCATTATTTCAGGATCTTTTTCCAAAAGCAGGTATTTCTCAAATAAATCAAACCCCAAACCTGAATTCGTATCATCCGACGGAGTGATGGCTCCTCGTGCCATTACGTCAGCAACCCGTGTCGTCCGTAATCCCTCCAGGCCGTATTTTTCTCGAAGTATCGAATACGTGTAGTTATGCCAGTCGATTACGAACTGTGCACGACGAACACGCGCTGCCTTCAAGCAGAAAATGTCCAATTTCAGATTGGAATCGCAAGGAATTTAACAAACAATTTCCAATGTTTGAATGGGCGATTGAAGCAAGTGAAAAATTCAGTATCACAGGCATCATTTCCGACAAATTAAACGCTCTTTTCCGTTTAATCTGTCAGATCGAATAATAATTGACTCTGCATTATTACTAAATCATCACTTCTAACAACCAATGATAATGTAGCATTCAAAAAATTTCTTGCGCAGCAAAAATACAAATCAACGAAAACAACCCACAATCCAGCACGCCAACATGCACGGAACACCGGGTGGATTTTGCATCAAGATAAGAAGTGGCCAATCGATACGGAAAAACAGTGCAAACAAAAGTGTGGCCAACGTCCAGAAGAACTTCAAGAAAAGACCGAACGCGGGCCGTAGATTATTGAGGGATGCTGGTGGAGGTCGTAACGCAATTATACTGAAAATACTTCATTCATATCATCTACTCATACAGCTTGAATTTCTCGCCCGATATAATAGTCATTCTCTGTTCAACAATCCAAACGTTTAGAAAACGCTCATGGAATGTGGAAAATGAATTTTATGATCAGAAAAGTTCACAAAAAACAAAAAATTTCGGTAAAATTTGAATGCAAAACCAACGAACCGAATGTTGGGATGTTCACTAATTGTTGGATGTGGTAAATGATCAGCATAACCAACAATTTGCACACGATAGTTTTTATCAGCAAGCGATTTCGCATGATAGCACATTCGAGGACTTCGGCCGATATCACCCAATACCACCAATGTGGCGTTCTTATTACGAATAACCATCTCCTCTACACACTCAAATAATAACACCAATAAACGATTTCTTAAAAAAAACGCGATATAAATCCCTCAAAAAACCCAATTAAAATGAATAAATTGAATATTTATCATATATCTTCTATCAGACATCATATAAATAATCATAAAATGATTATTATAAAACGTATGATAAAGGGCAACAATGATTACTGTAATACTGGCGATGATAATATATCACCAACTCGTACTAAACTCAGAATTATTATCAAAATCATCGTTATAAAAAGACTGAAAAATATACCTCAACCCCCAACAATTCGGGAAACTCTCAATGTCCACTTTTCGAATCACCCGAAGCACTTTCTTTTTCTGTCTTCGGTGCTCTTCCTAACTGCTCTATAAATGCATAACATCAAATAATATTCATCATTAAATGAATAAGATTTAAAACTTGAAAAAAAACTGAAAACTTCTTAACAATCCAATGGATCATTTGTATTGACAACTAGAAGTTTATTAACTTCATAGAGCGAAATTGCGATTGTGATAAAATTTGCTCATTGTAAATTACGAAGTGACTGAAATGCGCTCGAATCCAACACTAAAATAAGTCATATACCAGCCTAATTCATTCTGCAAAAGGTCTGCACTTTATAATTTAACAGAATGACGTATACGAGAAATGACAGCACTAGTGAGCCTACTGAGTGGCCAGTGTACTTGTCGTATGTCATTACTTCAGCTTTCGCAAACGAAAACGTTGTTCATGCAAAATCATACTCTGCAGAGTTTGTCTATACTCTAGAATACTTAAATGAATCAATATCTCACACGACACGCCATCCATTATAACATCGTTTCGTTCGTGTCACGAAAACTCATTCAGTTCATCGCATTTGAAGCTTATGAAGATATATTAATTCATCTACACCTCAATTTATCGCTAGCGATAGTGATTTAATGAAAGTATAATGAAAGTCATTCAAACGATATCGAAAAATCAAAAGGTTTTCAGGATGAGCTTGAATATCGTTCGCTTGGACATGATGACGGATAAGGAGGCAAACGAATGAGGCAAACTGACGAGAAAACATCTAAATCTACTGATTTCAGAGAGGCAAATCAAGTTTTTTCAAAGAAAGAAGCAACTCTAAAGAAAACTTTCAACGACAATATGACCTACTATCAAGTTCAGCTTTGAGATCTTCGGGATTCGTTCGAAAGAAGACTGCACTTCCTGGATGTCGGATATAAAGAGGATACTGAAAACGATAAAGAAATCAAAAAAATCTGAATCTCAAAAAATCCAATTGGAATTGGAATGATGGATAACTTTCTCCATAACAGACACATTCTTTAATGATTGATTACGCAATCGCCCGTCATATCATTTTATATGGCTATGAGATATTACAAGCAATTTTGCCAGATAAATCAAATACTTGACATTCGCGTTTAGAGTACTTAATAAATCAACTTCAGTGAACATGAATAAACGATTTTCCTATAAACACACACAAATCATTCACATATATCGATGAAATTTTAGATTTCTGATTAAAAATAGCAAAAAAAAAGTTAAAATTATGCTTTTCATATCGAACCTTCGGATTTTTGAGATTTTCCAATTGTACTCGAAAATTCTTCAGTTGTTCAGTGGTTTTCTGATCCATTAGAACATCTGCAAATCTACTGGAAAATAAATCTTCTGACCAAATGGTTTCCCACAAGAAAGATCATCGAAATTAACTGATTGTGAGGCAATACGGTTTTTGAACAATACATTCGGTAGTAACTTTATTGGTGAAATAATTTGCGCATGAATATCTTCCATCTCATCATTGTCGAACATATTCGTAATGAATTTCTCAAAAAACACTCTCTGCATGCAATTAAGATGCCAATACATTTTGGTTTCATTTTTCTGAAAATCAACGACAAAAAGATATCAATTCTCGAAGAACAGTGAAAGCAAATTTCCTTCCATCAAAATAAAATATTCTTATTGAAATGAATCGAATGAACGAGTTTCGTTTTTTCTGATGAATTGATTCACCTTGCGATCGATCAAATAAGTTCAATTTAAACTTTTATTACATAGTAATTATTCGAGGAATCAACAGCGAACACAACTAGACATTATATAACAACAATAATCATAAGTAAAAAAAACCATCGTCACGCAAAACCTTCTCATAATGACACTCACAGAAATAATAACGATGACATCGAAAAAATAAAGATAATAATAGCAATCAGATGAATAATTATATGACGACGACAATATTAATACGAATACGATGGCAATTATAAAAACAATAAACTCATACTCACAACGATACTGACATGGCGAAACAACAACAATAATAATATTTAAATTATTAGTAGGAATAACAATAAATACACAACAATAGATAATTATATTAAAACTGTGAGCCCAAATTTCTCAAGCACGAAAGGTTAATTGCTTAGGTCATTTGCGACGATAAGATTATCAAACACGTAGAGTGATGGGCTTCACTGCCCAAAATCTAATTCATATCATCCATAAATGCATTCGTTCAGATCAACGATCAACAATCAACACCACACGCTTCCATGCTCAATCACGAATAACAGAAAGTAAATAAATTTTCGAAACAGAATAAATTTCCGTACTGAACAAATTCAACAACTCATACGCAGATGAACGAGCAACTGCGAATGAAGTTATCAAAGGATCAGCAGAAAGAAAGAACAATCCAGACCTTTCATCATCATCGTACTAGACGAATCGTAAGTAACAATTATAAACGATGAAACTAAACTGATTCATAAGAGAGCAATAGTTCACAAGATTCATACGTAACAATTAAAATTGACAAACTTTGATATTATATTCAATAGAAATACGATGGAATCTTTAAAAAAAGCATCAGAAAACACATGAAAACTAACACGAACACGTACATCATTATCATTGTCATAAACTGAATTCAGATGCAAAGTAACGAAATTATTTCCTGAGATATAATCAGCTGAATTCAATTCAACATTCCTATAAAATCAACAACAATAGAAATACTGACGACTCACTACGCTCTCAAAACAACAAATAATCCAACCAATAACAACGAAATTACCGCTGATATTATATTATCGAGGCAATATAAGTTACTGTCATATCAACCGCGCGGAGTATAATCCAACAACGCTGCCGAATATGGTTCATGATGAACTGATGACGGAAAAAAGAAAAGCAATTGAGATAGTTCTTATTAATATCGAGCCGAGCAAACGCTTATGGACCGATGATAAAAATAGATTAAAGTTAATCAAAGAGGAGGAACGAGGCAATAAACGCACTGCAAACGATATGAGAAACAACAAAATAATCTGAAACATAAAAACAGATGCCTATAAAGAATAAAGAAAAAAGGAATGCACTCTGGAATCGCTGAACAGTTCCTTCGAACCGAGTGAGCGCACATCAGAATCCACGCTCCACAACTCTCGTCAGCTAACATCGAACATTTGCTGAGATAATGAACTAAAGCAATCACTCCAAATGGTGAATCAACCAAAAAAGGAAACCACGAATTGACTCTGACAATGAGATGAAGTGACATCACTGGCGGCGACATACATCAATCAATCCAAAGCATTATATTCGGCAGTCAGAAAGCTCAGATCCTCAAGAAGCGCACTCTGCGTCCGCTCTGAAATTTATTTTGCAATTATAACGGGTATACATCAAATGCAAGTTATTATCAACGAAATGCAAAATACTTCTCAACTGATAATATGACATATATACCACCTTCTGGTTGTACTTTCGGTTCAATCGATGATTTTGCCGGTTCAACGGATGGTTTCGCGTCACCTATTTCCGTTTGCTCTTCCACCGGAACCGTAAGAGAGCCTTCAGCTGCCGGATTGGTTTCATGCTTTGGACGGCGTGGATCACATAACACCTATAACATTCAATTCTATGAAAAGATACAAATTTTGACGTCTCAGAAAAGATACGAACAAAAACAATTAAGAGATATAAATTCTGACGAAATTTCCGACGTAATGACGTACCGTCGATGAATCGTTCCTTCTCGAATGCAAAGGAGCCGCGGGTGGCGGGACAGACTTCACCATTGGTTCCTCTTTAACCTCATCGACCAATTTTGCGAGCTCATTTATCGCCGTTAAATAATCAACTGGTTCGGGTTCCAACACCTGAAACACCAATTTCTTCATCAATTGATGATATTCGAGATGAAAACAATCTGCAGAACAATCATAAACCACAACCCTTCAAGCCTCTCACTGCTAGAAATTAAATGATGAAGAAAGTGCTGAGTTTTGAATAGCAAAATTTTTTGGGATCAAAATCCGGATCGTTTTAACGAAAGTCTATATCGCTGAAGATGAAAGTTTCTAAAAATGTTTATCGTTAGAATCGTGAATGATCTCCAAACCTGAACACTTACCTTGGCTATTGGTTTAGGTTCAATCAGCGGTGTAATCAGTTTGGGCTCAACCAATTTCGGTGGTGCCATCGGAAATTGCTCAGTTGCATCGCAAAGACGCCGACCACCACGTTCCAGATTCGTTTTTGCTGCTGTTGCACCAGTTTCTGAAAACGATTCACTTTCGCTATCTAAAACAAATCAAACCAACATTACACATTACACAATTGAACACGTATTCAAAGTCTCAAATCTCACCGGAATGCTACTCAACCGATCGAAATATACTTGTAATAATGATGATCAGTTGTGGCAAAAACTATTTTTCTTCACTGGTGACCAATGAATCCTTCATTCAAACCATTCGCTGTACCCGCGAATACGTGAGAAAAAAAAACACAAATCCATTCAACTAACCAGCTGATGACGATGATGGCAGTGCACTACTCATTGTTGACGTCGATGTTGTCGGGATGCTTCCATCAGCTCCTCCAGCTTGCGATTTCTGAACGATAGATGAATCGTGTATTGAGTGGTGGTGACTCGAAGCCGCCAGTGGTTCTTTGGTTGTTGAAGTTGAAGGCTGCGGCGGCGTAGAAGATAACTGCCGAGATGAATTTTCCGCATTCAGTCTCTCATCGACTAGCTGAGTATTCGGGGTTCCCGGAGAATCGGACGATAGTGAAGTGGATGAAGCGTGCTGTTGCTGTTGAGCAATGGCGTGACGTCGCTTGAGAATACCGGTCACAGACGGATCGCGCTGTAAACCACAAATACGTAAATACTTTATGTTCAGCAAAATTTAGCATTCATCAAACAACGCTAAATACTAAATGAAACTGTAAGCTGGAAGTTTACTAATCGTGAGATACAAAATTATCGAAGACATATCAAAAATACAAAGAGATATCTTCAAAACTGCTTTGACTCTAACTCCAGACAATTCAACCGTTAGTGTAAATAGTTTCAAGAGAGGAACTCGCACCTCAAACTGTATGACCGGTATGCCGAGCAAAGCATCGGAACGCGGTGGCAGATCGGAGATTGGCGTTGGTCGATAACCACCGTTCGTAACGTCTTCAGTTTTCGTCGTTCGTCGACGGGATCGTGCCAATTCATCCTGCAATTTGCGTAGATAGTTACATCTCAGCACAATTCTGGACGTAAATTATCAATAATTAAGAAAAGACATTCAACGATTTCTACATTCAAAAAGCCACACTCAACACACTGATCGCGAGCTTAATTAATTGACTGTTTCTTAAAAGAATGAACGAATAATAAATATTCACTACTGAACGACGGTTTCCATGCCCAGTTGCAGCCGAATGCCTGTCATGAGCCGAATGTGATTGATGCGCCGCCGCTCTATTACCATCGTGATGACTTTTCGAATGATGAGCACTGTTTGATGATAATGTTTCCGGATGTGATCCAACAGCAGTCGCCTGAAGCAATATCAGAATATCATCAAAAACAATCGATCAATTCAGTTTGAGGTTTCCAAAATTAATACATTCCAAAGTTTTAATAAGAATATCCACTTGATTAGCACTAAACATCTGACGTTAAAGTAGATCTATAAGATTATCTGAGATATCTTTATGACCTCTTATTTAGGGATTATTATTGTTTACAGTGAAAGAACGACGTCAAGCAGGGTCGAAAGTGCATAAACTCTCAGTAATATACTATTGCAATTATAAATAAACTACCGTCGATGACTTTTGTGGTTGCAATTGAGTATCTGATGAATTGGATTGCTGCTTCATGTGCTCATTTTCATCTTCATTCATTGGTGACTCTTCAATATCCATTGGTATTGGCTCTTGTTGAGATGGCTCCGTGTACTGTACACACTCTGAACGAAAACAAATTTCATAAATAAACAAAGTGAGATAATCAGGATTGAAAAAATGTAAAAGTGAATGAGTTCTAAAATTTTATTATGCAGGAATAAAAGTAACACAGAATAAAATTGACACAAGAAAGAACCTTCTTGAGTGCCCTGCATCGTCTGATGAGGTGCGATAGCATCAAACGGCTGAGAGGCGCTGCTACTGGATGGAGAGGATGAACTGTGAGCGTGATGAGACGCAGGAGGGAATGGTGGCCTCGGTAGAAGTGGAGGTGCTTTCTGGGGAGGGTTGAAACCACCAGTATTGCCGCTACTGCTGGTGTTATAATGAGGCGGCGGTGCAGGATAGCGATTGTTCTCAAATCGTCGATTGAATTGAGAACCTCGTTGTGGAGGCGGCGGATATCTTGAATGATGATTCGGATGGGCTGGTGGGTATCGGTAGGGCTGGTGCGATGAGGATGCTGTCGAAGGGATCGAAGATCCAATGGTTGGGATTGGATGTCGGAACGAATCGTGATCTCGTCGATTTCGAGGCACCCAAGGAGGTGGTTGTGAAGGCATATGCCAGCCACTTCCACCACCACCGCCACCGCCACGATTCGTCTCCCCACCAGCGAGTTGATCTTCGAAACTCGATCGCCGATCATTCCAGCCCGATGACCCTTTGCCAACATCCGAGTTATGCCTGCAGCAGTTCAAAATATAATTCAAAAATGAAATAACATCAGAAATTCTTCTCTCCCAATTCTAATTCCCATTACAAAAACACACCTGAAACGACTGCCAGTGCTCTGTCCACCACCCTCCGTGTCATGATCGGTGAAACGTCGATGGTGTTGTGAGCGATCAATCGTTGTGATCGGTCGACGACCAAACGAAGAAGACGACAAGCGAACATCGTCGAATTTTTGAGTGCTACTGCAAATGAAAATGGAATTTAAAAAAACAACTGAACATTTCCCTTGCATACACGTCGATTTGAGATCGAATATATTGCTTCAAAAACACCACATGAAGCACAGTCGTTAAGCTGCCCGTATTTGTTTAATTTTTTGTTTCTTTTTAATTTTTAAAAATTTCTTTAACGAAAAAAATTTTTGACATACCTCGGCGATGTCTGATTCGGATAAGTACGTGCCAGAGGTGATCGGTATTCCAACTCAGGACATGCTACTGACTTGTGATGTGTGACACTCGCTGCTGGGCGATCATCTTGCGAATGATGGTTTCGTCCTGAATTTCGGAAATCATTTCGATCCGAAACGTAAAAAAAAGAATTGAAAAAGGACGCATTTGGTATTATGGTCATCAAAATCAATTGCAGTTAATCTGCTGAACTAGATCAAACATTCTCAATGCTGAATTCGCATTCTATAGATTCCAAATATACGCCTGATCAACTGGACAAAATTGCGAAAAATTAAAGCACAAGTGTTGCTTAACAAAACACATTCCTTTCGCTTTTCACATAACTTTTGGTTCGCTGCTTCAATTTGGATTGCTCTAAAGGTTAAATTCCAAGAAAGAATAATAATGACAGAGCGAATCCCATAAGATTCTTCAAACAACTCTCTAAATTCTAATTCACATTGCAACGCATTTTACAAAACAACGCTCACCATCTCGATTTGTTGTACCGTGAGCACCACTAGTTGCTGGTTCACTGACACGTCTACGGACGTTCAAATGAGCACTGCCCGCGTCTTTCGGCGAGTGACTTGAGCCAGAGGTAGCGGATCCAATCAGAGATTTCGTCACGGGATGACGGGCGCCGCTGGGCGATTTCGTTGCAGAACTACCGGATCCCGAAGAAGACTTTCTGACGGTGTTATTCGAGTCGAGTGGAGATTTCGATGTGCTTGCCACTGCGCTCATATCGCTTGTATCCACTTCAAGAGGTCCCAGTTTTGTGTCGGTCCCTCCTGCATCTGAGGCGGACGACGATTCAGTATGTTGTCGGAGCGCCTGAAGACGATATCTCTGTGCCGGTGGTGCTTTGGCCATCTGAAATGTGATCGATCTTAGCATCTGAATATATCTCTACCTACTCGGTAAATATTCACAAAAAACACAAAACAAAACATTTCGACATCTTAATGCTTTCAATATCTTCGAGAAACAGAACAACCTCACACAAAACAAGACAATCAATACAATTCGTTGCACTCGAAAATCTTTTCACTATATGCGTGACATTTGATCGCTGTCCTAAACTTCATTCCATCTTCTCAAATAAACCCAAACTCACATCAGCAGTTCGGCGATACGCAGACGGAAGTTGCTTATGGCCGAGCGGTGTCACCGCAGCCAACGGATCATAACCGTACGGATTCGGTGCTTTCGGTGCATCCGTCGGCATTATTGCTGGCGGTAGACCTCCGACAATCAGCGGCCCTTCGAAGTGATGCGAATGATTCGGATCGGATTTTCGTCCCTTTGATTTGGCCACTTTTGGTGCTAAAATCCCACAAAATAAGTACCATCTCATCAAAAGTTGTGAACAATAGAGCACAAATTTGTGAAATCAGAAATAAATTTTGACGTTCTGAAAATAAAATTCTACCACTGCAATGTTGGAATCAACTCATAACAAATACCTTTTTCTTTTTTAGCCGAAACAGAAATTTTCCGCTTTCGTTCACGTGGTGGTTTTTGTGGTGCTGATGACGACAGTTTCGCTTCTTCTTTCTGCAACAAAAAATCAATTCCTTTCACAGAATGAACATTACAAAAAACTACAATAGAGTGAAGCAAACCAACTGAATTCAATTTTTTTAGTCCAATTCTGTTCGCATCTCAAAAACTTTTTGATAACTTCAAAAAAGATTGAATACAACTTACATCTTTGGCCAATTTCTGTTTGTTCTGAATCTCCACTAGTTTCTGCGCATCAATTTCATGATTGAGTACAGCCTATAAAATGAATGTTTATTTTAACAATCGCTAAATATTCGACATATTTTCAGTCAAATGCCTCGAAATAATTCATTATCCCAAACGAACAACAAAACACCAACCTCAAAAGTAATCAGCAATCTGTCACAATCGGTGATCGCTTCGGATGGCTGCAGTTTCGTACGGAATCGCAAATTCTTCCTCATATACAACAACAATTCACGAAAACCGTTTCGCTCACTCTCACACAAACTTGCCAAATACTCTGCAATAGACGTCACAAATATGAAACAAATCTCGAAAATTTTCATTTCATGTCAATAAAGGAGTGCAAAGAATACAAAAACACCAAAATAATGTTCACGTTACGTAACTGAAAAATCATTTTCATGATGAAATGCAACAGCATCTCTTATGCTTTCTCTTATACCCTCTCAAAAACCAAAATAATAATACATACCATCATCAAATTTCAATTCCTCATTTCCGTTCGAATTTTCTTCACATTTCTTCAGCAACGTATTAATCTGTTCATCACCGCTATCGTTCACCACATCAATTTCTTCATCTTCTGAATCTGAATCTTCACTTTTGTGTTCCACATCAATCGGCATCTCCTTTGCTACTTCGCTTGAAGTTTCCTCTTCATGTTTCGACACGTCGCCCGATGGCTGCACCGTCTCGGTACTGTCAACAACTGACTCATTTTCGGTTTTTTTGATCACCGTGGAGTCATCTTCCACTTGACTGGTTTGTAACTCATTTCCATCGGTCACACTCATCGTAGCTTGTGCTTCTTGCTTGCTGTCCTGAACATTTCATGGTTTTATTTGAAAATACTGAATACTGGCCACGAGCACATGACTTTCCGCTTCAAAGAATTAGTTTCAATTGATCCAATAAAATTATTTCCACGAAATGGTTTAGAAGCAGGTTAGACTAAAGAAAAGATTCGTAACAATTTTCAGAAAAATTATGCTCTAACCTCAGATAACGCTTGCTGTTCATCCGTTTTTACCGATTCCAAACTCTACACTAACAGTTCCAGATTCGCTGTTTACTTTTTCCACATCGACAGTTTTCACTGCACTCTCACCTAAAATCATTGAATCAATACGATTTCTGCATTGTGCCATTCAGTAGTTTTTGCGCGATTTCGTGAATAAAGTTATCATTATTGTCATTTTTGATATCAAAAAAAAAAATCACTTCCTAGTACAGTCAACTAACCGAATGCTAAATGAATATTTCATCCTTCATAAAAACATTGCATGAACAGACTAATAATTATATAAGTACCTGAGTTTGAATCGATTTCATCGTGCATCGGCTCTTCCTCACATTCAACCTCTAATCCAACTGGTATTCTATCATCACTCAATTTATCGTTCGCACCTAATTCACTCTTCTGATCCGTTCCTTCAGTTTTCGTCTCATCCTAAATTACAAGAAATTCAGCACTATTATCTAAACTCTACTTCGAAGAAACATTCACATAATTCGATGTGCAAATTCGAAGACTGCAATCCACCACTCGAACGGAATCTTGAAAATAAAAGAAACAACGAACAACTGAAGAACAAACCATTTTCGTCTCATCCGAATGCTTGGATCGAAGATTGTCAGATGGTTTCGAACGAATTTTCGGAGGATCAATTGGCTTCAGGAAGTTTTGACCAGTGGCCTTCTTGACGAAACCTTCGATGACATACCAAAGCATGTCGTTGTAGAACGGATAACGATACTTTTTGGATACCTTTGAAATCAAAAACAACATCTTGCATCCACCGGATGAACGTATCACAAACAAAGACACAGTAAATTACTAATTACATCAATATCATAGCAAAACGACGGCTCAGTAAGACCTTGTTGTACGTTGTCTAATGACTGAACCATTATCCGCCTATCCCACAAATCTAAATTGAACCTTATGCAATCGAAGCTTTAAGCAAATTACAATCCGAAAACTAAATCAAGATCCGATACCTGCCGCAATAACTGCGCCAAACACCAAAATAATAACTAAAATAAAAGGACTTATTTATAGACAGAACATAATCACACGATCACAAACCATGATGCGATCCTCAGAGAGTCGAATTCGCAACTGCATCGGTATTGAGAAACTATGCAAGAAATTACCACCAAACACAAGACTATCATCTGGCGTATAGACCGCATGAATCCATCCTACAAAATCCATCCAATGATTTTAAGAAAGCAAACAAATTTCCCTTCCTAAAACCGATCCGGAATAGAAACACGCAATAAATCGTAAACGAAAATGCACAACCTGATGGTATAACAAAGGTGTTCCCTTCGTTCAACTCGACCCGTGTACACTTCTCGACGATATCACCGAAGAAAACGTGGTTATTACCCTCCAGAATCCATTTTTCATACAATACCAAATTTTGCTCGGTTGGTTCAATCATCCAAAATATCTGAAACGAGCACTTTATTGAACAATAACTAAGATCAAGATCCCAATCTTAAGCATAGTGAGTTGCTTCAAGTTAAAACCAATGAAAAATTCCATCTTTTGAAGCTTCTTCAAAACTATAACACTTTTTTTCATTCTTCATATCTGACGTTAATTACTACATAAGAAAATTCATTAACTCATAAACAAAAACGCCTTTCTGAATACGATCTGTAGCACATATATAACAAGCTTGAAATTCTCATGTTTACAAATATAAATAAAACATCATAGAAGAGCAGAAAGAATCACCTTTTTGCCTTTGAGAATATGATACCACACTGAGGTACCACCAAAATCAACGTGAAAATCTGTGAAACAATCCTTGACACTCATCAAGCAATAACTGCAATTTCATATTAATATACTTTCATTTTTTCAGATGTGTTAACCAAACTTTAGTGGCGATCATTAAATCTGTCATTAACTTGCAGATAGAAAAAACTGACTGTTGAACTTTCGGAAACGGTGGTTGAAAATCGCCATCCGAATCATCAACGACCCTCAACTCAGGTGGCCAATAGAGCTCGACCCAATCGATCTCTCTGACAAGTGCCGGCGACAGGACTTTTTCACCGAGAGGTGACATCGAGAATTCGAGCGATAAAACATTCAACAGAACCGTTCGTTTCGATGGATCACTTCTGCAAAACGCAATCACGCAAATAATTTGCTGCTTACAATACGAAAAAAAAAACTGACTGTGAGCACATTACCCTTGAAATGCCCTCAACTAATTCGATTTTATAAAATAACTTGAAATTAAGCTGTAAAATTGTATGCTATGATCAGAGATATTCATATGAATTAGTATCCACTGTCATCGCTATGATTACCAGCGTTGTGTTATCATTGAGATTATCAGTACAATTGATTGTCTTCGTTATTATTGTTAGTATGATCAGAACGAAAGAAGTGCAAAGAACCTGTAGTATTTGATGAAATCAGTGAGTGTCATCTGACGACTTCCTTGACAATTCACTTCGATCACTTCGATGATGCGATCACCACCAATCAGATTCTTAACACTTTGCACGGAAAACTTTGTCGATTTTGGCATCCTGAAAACATTTTTGTTTTTTTTTTGGAATCACTGAGGCACGTCGACAAGAAATCTGAGAGCGCATCAGAATTAAACTTAACAATGGAATGATGAAGAATGGACTAGAAGTGACACAAAATGCTATATGCAGCCATTTCTTTTTGCAAGTTCAGATGAGCGAATTGACATGTGTTTTAAGAAAATTGATGAAACTGTGAGCATGTGAATCAATCCAAAACATATAAAAATCAAAGTTCAAAATAAAAATTACTTCATTCCCAGTGCAGCTGGAGGATCCGAGAACAGGATTGGTTTATTTAGTCCATTTTGCCGCAGATATTGCAGTGTAAATTCTGAAAAAGTAACATTTATGCTCCACAAAAAATTTAACAAACATTGAAATAAACAAAACAGTTTTCATAAAAACAATGTCAATGACATGGAGATCGATGAGGGTGATACTAGAAACAATGTCAGCGAAAATAATGGATGTAATACTGCTTGACGGTACCTTTAGCAGTTAAACACTTGTAAACATTCGAGTGTTGAAAATCCTGTTTAGTGACCATCTCTTGCAGATCATACGTCCAAAAATGCGAATCACCATCTTGGCTCGGTGCATCGAACTCACTGTCAGATTCATCGATGCCTTCTGATCCGGATGATGACCGCGATACTCTCTTACGCTGAAATAGTTCATAATTAGCACCTTCTTTCAAGACAACACCAAAAGAAATTCGAAAGTTTTTATACCTGCATGAGTTTCCGTAAGACTTTTGCGTAAACAATTACCAATTTCGAAAAAAAAATGTTTTTTCATTACAGTGGAAAAGTTCGACTTAAAGTGAAGCCAAAATAATGAAAATATCATAGACATATTACCATGGTAATTAAACAGTTCCCCTCTCATTTTGAACGAAATTTTAATTAGCTCAAATTTAGGAGATTATCGAATATGCGAAAACTAGGGATAAACTTTTATAAGTAGGAAGGTTCTCAAAATAATTTTCCACGTTTTTGAAACAGTAAATTTAGAGGACAACTGAAAGAATGAAAATGAAAAATGAATATTGTACAATGAATTGTAACTAGAAGCTTTCACAAAAATATCGATGAAAAAGAGAGAATGTGAAAAAAAGGCAGACCTTTTTCTTGGTGCTTTTTGCAGGTCCTTTCTCGGATTCTGATGAAAGTCTTCCCATCTTACATAAACCTGTAACGAACACAGTTTTATACTTAAATTACACAGAAGCAACGGAATGGAAACTTAGGAAACAATAAGAGCTATCGTAAAGAGTAAAGCAACGTGATTTGATCGATCAGCACTGAGGATTAGCAAAATCTGACTTTAGAAAATTTCAGTCAACATCTTAGGCAAAATAAATCTGCCACATCATTTGGCCATATAAAAAAATTACAAATTGCGGAACCGAATTAATTTCTAATTTAATTTCTTAACCAAATTGAGCCAAGAAGAAAAGTTCGTTTTGATGAGTTATCGTTGCGGGTTGTAATAGTGCAACACTATTAGCTTTGCATTCGCAACTCGCAAGGTAAGACAAGTGAATAGGCTTACAATTAATTTGAAGACGTTCTTTTGCAATACCGTGAGAAATATGAGATAAATAGATGTAAGCCAAATCATATCCTATGTCAGACTCGCAACACAACAATGCTATTGGTACACCACTCGTTTCCGAGCAAAACTTTCCTCCGCTTACGGGAATCGAACCCGTGACGTACCAATTGTCGTTTGGAGTTCTACCCCTGAGCTATCATGGAGACCGTTTGCATTCCGTCGAGTAATTGTATTAAAATTGCAATCAGTTCTTCAGTGTGCATAATGTGAAATTGATCTGATGAGAGTCAAACGCTACAATCATAGCGAACTGATCCGTAAGCGATCACGATACATGTGAAATGTGATAAAACCAGAATTGACATCGGAGAAAGTACCACATTCGAAATCCTACCTAGTATCCACCAACAAGTAACCGCAGAGCGAATGTTCAGCCATCCACATCTGCTAAACAACAAATAATAAGCTGAAAATGATAACACTCCCCCTGTAATAGTCATTCGATGAGAAAACAAGATATGGTTAACTTCACTGTTGGACTGAACAGATTCTTTGCTATCGCAAAAGTTTTACAAGGTTCTTGAGGATGGGTCCTTCTTTGACAGCTAAAGATAAATTTCTAGAGGTATCTCATAAATCCGAGCGATTTCATCACGCAACCAAACCCTCTGCAACTGAGCTTTATGTTATTAGGTAGGAATCTTAGGAGTATAACAATCAAACAACCTGTATCCAAAAGTTTGGTCGTGACCATAACGGTTTCTACACACCATCAGATAGAATAGCTTCTGTGCTAGCAGAAAGGCATATGTGCTGATGACGGATAATACTTCGTTCTACAAACACAGCTGAATTTCTCAGCCTAAACTCATGTAGCCGACCTCTTTCATTACATCGTAAATCTGTTTACAGTTAATCAGTGATTCACTGTTATGAGAATATGAGGAATCCCATCCTCGAATAAACTTTATCCTCAGGATTGCTCCGACCACAGCAGTTTCTTAATTATCCAATGAAACGGTTTTCCTGATGTTACAAAAGTTGATATGCTGTCGACAAATAGCGCTTAGTTTTCAAAATTTCGGAATTTAATTCAGATGACCGATCGAATTCAAGATTCCACCAACTCTCCTTACTCATTCTCCATGCAGCTCAGAGATACACCATCATGAGAGTGTCATTAACCCCATGGTCATCATTAGGGTGACCATCTTCAAACTAACCGAGTCCTCAGGTTTGCCCAGTAACATGGCAATTTTTTGACATCATTAGATTCCCCAGATTCTCTGCTTTCAGAAATGCATATATGTTGTCGAGCGATTTTGCTTATTTGAGGAGATATAGCCAATTTTCTGAACGTATCTTAAGTAGCTCGGCGGCGTTCGTTTCAATACAATGTATCACTGTTGATCAATGCATGCTTACATTACTATAGTGTCATTAGGGTGACCATCTTCAAACTAACCGAGTCCTCAGGTTTGCCCAGTAACATGGCAATTTTTTGACATCATTAGATTCCCCAGATTCTCTGCTTTCAGAAATGCATATATGTTGTCGAGCGATTTTGCTTATTTGAGGAGATATAGCCAATTTTCTGAACGTATCTTAAGTAGCTCGGCGGCGTTCGTTTCAATACAATGTATCACTGTTGATCAATGCATGCTTACATTACTATAGTGTCATTAGGGTGACCATCTTCAAACTAACCGAGTCCTCAGGTTTGCCCAGTAACATGGCAATTTTTTGACATCATTAGATTCCCCAGATTCTCTGCTTTCAGAAATGCATATATGTTGTCGAGCGATTTTGCTTATTTGAGGAGATATAGCCAATTTTCTGAACGTATCTTAAGTAGCTCGGCGGCGTTCGTTTCAATACAATGTATCACTGTTGATCAATGCATGCTTACATTACTATAGTGTCATTAGGGTGACCATCTTCAAACTAACCGAGTCCTCAGGTTTGCCCAGTAACATGGCAATTTTTTGACATCATTAGATTCCCCAGATTCTCTGCTTTCAGAAATGCATATATGTTGTCGAGCGATTTTGCTTATTTGAGGAGATATAGCCAATTTTCTGAACGTATCTTAAGTAGCTCGGCGGCGTTCGTTTCAATACAATGTATCACTGTTGATCAATGCATGCTTACATTACTATAGTGTCATTAGGGTGACCATCTTCAAACTAACCGAGTCCTCAGGTTTGCCCAGTAACATGGCAATTTTTTGACATCATTAGATTCCCCAGATTCTCTGCTTTCAGAAATGCATATATGTTGTCGAGCGATTTTGCTTATTTGAGGAGATATAGCCAATTTTCTGAACGTATCTTAAGTAGCTCGGCGGCGTTCGTTTCAATACAATGTATCACTGTTGATCAATGCATGCTTACATTACTATAGTGTCATTAGGGTGACCATCTTCAAACTAACCGAGTCCTCAGGTTTGCCCAGTAACATGGCAATTTTTTGACATCATTAGATTCCCCAGATTCTCTGCTTTCAGAAATGCATATATGTTGTCGAGCGATTTTGCTTATTTGAGGAGATATAGCCAATTTTCTGAACGTATCTTAAGTAGCTCGGCGGCGTTCGTTTCAATACAATGTATCACTGTTGATCAATGCATGCTTACATTACTATAGTGTCATTAGGGTGACCATCTTCAAACTAACCGAGTCCTCAGGTTTGCCCAGTAACATGGCAATTTTTTGACATCATTAGATTCCCCAGATTCTCTGCTTTCAGAAATGCATATATGTTGTCGAGCGATTTTGCTTATTTGAGGAGATATAGCCAATTTTCTGAACGTATCTTAAGTAGCTCGGCGGCGTTCGTTTCAATACAATGTATCACTGTTGATCAATGCATGCTTACATTACTATAGTGTCATTAGGGTGACCATCTTCAAACTAACCGAGTCCTCAGGTTTGCCCAGTAACATGGCAATTTTTTGACATCATTAGATTCCCCAGATTCTCTGCTTTCAGAAATGCATATATGTTGTCGAGCGATTTTGCTTATTTGAGGAGATATAGCCAATTTTCTGAACGTATCTTAAGTAGCTCGGCGGCGTTCGTTTCAATACAATGTATCACTGTTGATCAATGCATGCTTACATTACTATAGTGTCATTAGGGTGACCATCTTCAAACTAACCGAGTCCTCAGGTTTGCCCAGTAACATGGCAATTTTTTGACATCATTAGATTCCCCAGATTCTCTGCTTTCAGAAATGCATATATGTTGTCGAGCGATTTTGCTTATTTGAGGAGATATAGCCAATTTTCTGAACGTATCTTAAGTAGCTCGGCGGCGTTCGTTTCAATACAATGTATCACTGTTGATCAATGCATGCTTACATTACTATAGTGTCATTAGGGTGACCATCTTCAAACTAACCGAGTCCTCAGGTTTGCCCAGTAACATGGCAATTTTTTGACATCATTAGATTCCCCAGATTCTCTGCTTTCAGAAATGCATATATGTTGTCGAGCGATTTTGCTTATTTGAGGAGATATAGCCAATTTTCTGAACGTATCTTAAGTAGCTCGGCGGCGTTCGTTTCAATACAATGTATCACTGTTGATCAATGCATGCTTACATTACTATAGTGTCATTAGGGTGACCATCTTCAAACTAACCGAGTCCTCAGGTTTGCCCAGTAACATGGCAATTTTTTGACATCATTAGATTCCCCAGATTCTCTGCTTTCAGAAATGCATATATGTTGTCGAGCGATTTTGCTTATTTGAGGAGATATAGCCAATTTTCTGAACGTATCTTAAGTAGCTCGGCGGCGTTCGTTTCAATACAATGTATCACTGTTGATCAATGCATGCTTACATTACTATAGTGTCATTAGGGTGACCATCTTCAAACTAACCGAGTCCTCAGGTTTGCCCAGTAACATGGCAATTTTTTGACATCATTAGATTCCCCAGATTCTCTGCTTTCAGAAATGCATATATGTTGTCGAGCGATTTTGCTTATTTGAGGAGATATAGCCAATTTTCTGAACGTATCTTAAGTAGCTCGGCGGCGTTCGTTTCAATACAATGTATCACTGTTGATCAATGCATGCTTACATTACTATAGTGTCATTAGGGTGACCATCTTCAAACTAACCGAGTCCTCAGGTTTGCCCAGTAACATGGCAATTTTTTGACATCATTAGATTCCCCAGATTCTCTGCTTTCAGAAATGCATATATGTTGTCGAGCGATTTTGCTTATTTGAGGAGATATAGCCAATTTTCTGAACGTATCTTAAGTAGCTCGGCGGCGTTCGTTTCAATACAATGTATCACTGTTGATCAATGCATGCTTACATTACTATAGTGTCATTAGGGTGACCATCTTCAAACTAACCGAGTCCTCAGGTTTGCCCAGTAACATGGCAATTTTTTGACATCATTAGATTCCCCAGATTCTCTGCTTTCAGAAATGCATATATGTTGTCGAGCGATTTTGCTTATTTGAGGAGATATAGCCAATTTTCTGAACGTATCTTAAGTAGCTCGGCGGCGTTCGTTTCAATACAATGTATCACTGTTGATCAATGCATGCTTACATTACTATAGTGTCATTAGGGTGACCATCTTCAAACTAACCGAGTCCTCAGGTTTGCCCAGTAACATGGCAATTTTTTGACATCATTAGATTCCCCAGATTCTCTGCTTTCAGAAATGCATATATGTTGTCGAGCGATTTTGCTTATTTGAGGAGATATAGCCAATTTTCTGAACGTATCTTAAGTAGCTCGGCGGCGTTCGTTTCAATACAATGTATCACTGTTGATCAATGCATGCTTACATTACTATAGTGTCATTAGGGTGACCATCTTCAAACTAACCGAGTCCTCAGGTTTGCCCAGTAACATGGCAATTTTTTGACATCATTAGATTCCCCAGATTCTCTGCTTTCAGAAATGCATATATGTTGTCGAGCGATTTTGCTTATTTGAGGAGATATAGCCAATTTTCTGAACGTATCTTAAGTAGCTCGGCGGCGTTCGTTTCAATACAATGTATCACTGTTGATCAATGCATGCTTACATTACTATAGTGTCATTAGGGTGACCATCTTCAAACTAACCGAGTCCTCAGGTTTGCCCAGTAACATGGCAATTTTTTGACATCATTAGATTCCCCAGATTCTCTGCTTTCAGAAATGCATATATGTTGTCGAGCGATTTTGCTTATTTGAGGAGATATAGCCAATTTTCTGAACGTATCTTAAGTAGCTCGGCGGCGTTCGTTTCAATACAATGTATCACTGTTGATCAATGCATGCTTACATTACTATAGTGTCATTAGGGTGACCATCTTCAAACTAACCGAGTCCTCAGGTTTGCCCAGTAACATGGCAATTTTTTGACATCATTAGATTCCCCAGATTCTCTGCTTTCAGAAATGCATATATGTTGTCGAGCGATTTTGCTTATTTGAGGAGATATAGCCAATTTTCTGAACGTATCTTAAGTAGCTCGGCGGCGTTCGTTTCAATACAATGTATCACTGTTGATCAATGCATGCTTACATTACTATAGTGTCATTAGGGTGACCATCTTCAAACTAACCGAGTCCTCAGGTTTGCCCAGTAACATGGCAATTTTTTGACATCATTAGATTCCCCAGATTCTCTGCTTTCAGAAATGCATATATGTTGTCGAGCGATTTTGCTTATTTGAGGAGATATAGCCAATTTTCTGAACGTATCTTAAGTAGCTCGGCGGCGTTCGTTTCAATACAATGTATCACTGTTGATCAATGCATGCTTACATTACTATAGTGTCATTAGGGTGACCATCTTCAAACTAACCGAGTCCTCAGGTTTGCCCAGTAACATGGCAATTTTTTGACATCATTAGATTCCCCAGATTCTCTGCTTTCAGAAATGCATATATGTTGTCGAGCGATTTTGCTTATTTGAGGAGATATAGCCAATTTTCTGAACGTATCTTAAGTAGCTCGGCGGCGTTCGTTTCAATACAATGTATCACTGTTGATCAATGCATGCTTACATTACTATAGTGTCATTAGGGTGACCATCTTCAAACTAACCGAGTCCTCAGGTTTGCCCAGTAACATGGCAATTTTTTGACATCATTAGATTCCCCAGATTCTCTGCTTTCAGAAATGCATATATGTTGTCGAGCGATTTTGCTTATTTGAGGAGATATAGCCAATTTTCTGAACGTATCTTAAGTAGCTCGGCGGCGTTCGTTTCAATACAATGTATCACTGTTGATCAATGCATGCTTACATTACTATAGTGTCATTAGGGTGACCATCTTCAAACTAACCGAGTCCTCAGGTTTGCCCAGTAACATGGCAATTTTTTGACATCATTAGATTCCCCAGATTCTCTGCTTTCAGAAATGCATATATGTTGTCG
This sequence comes from Anisakis pegreffii, assembly GCA_035041965.1. Taxonomy (NCBI): domain Eukaryota; kingdom Metazoa; phylum Nematoda; class Chromadorea; order Rhabditida; family Anisakidae; genus Anisakis; species Anisakis pegreffii. Next base: position 45,975 of record JAPYMA010001508.1, on the reverse strand, counting down.
AGCGATTTTGCTTATTTGAGGAGATATAGCCAATTTTCTGAACGTATCTTAAGTAGCTCGGCGGCGTTCGTTTCAATACAATGTATCACTGTTGATCAATGCATGCTTACATTACTATAGTGTCATTAGGGTGACCATCTTCAAACTAACCGAGTCCTCAGGTTTGCCCAGTAACATGGCAATTTTTTGACATCATTAGATTCCCCAGATTCTCTGCTTTCAGAAATGCATATATGTTGTCGAGCGATTTTGCTTATTTGAGGAGATATAGCCAATTTTCTGAACGTATCTTAAGTAGCTCGGCGGCGTTCGTTTCAATACAATGTATCACTGTTGATCAATGCATGCTTACATTACTATAGTGTCATTAGGGTGACCATCTTCAAACTAACCGAGTCCTCAGGTTTGCCCAGTAACATGGCAATTTTTTGACATCATTAGATTCCCCAGATTCTCTGCTTTCAGAAATGCATATATGTTGTCGAGCGATTTTGCTTATTTGAGGAGATATAGCCAATTTTCTGAACGTATCTTAAGTAGCTCGGCGGCGTTCGTTTCAATACAATGTATCACTGTTGATCAATGCATGCTTACATTACTATAGTGTCATTAGGGTGACCATCTTCAAACTAACCGAGTCCTCAGGTTTGCCCAGTAACATGGCAATTTTTTGACATCATTAGATTCCCCAGATTCTCTGCTTTCAGAAATGCATATATGTTGTCGAGCGATTTTGCTTATTTGAGGAGATATAGCCAATTTTCTGAACGTATCTTAAGTAGCTCGGCGGCGTTCGTTTCAATACAATGTATCACTGTTGATCAATGCATGCTTACATTACTATAGTGTCATTAGGGTGACCATCTTCAAACTAACCGAGTCCTCAGGTTTGCCCAGTAACATGGCAATTTTTTGACATCATTAGATTCCCCAGATTCTCTGCTTTCAGAAATGCATATATGTTGTCGAGCGATTTTGCTTATTTGAGGAGATATAGCCAATTTTCTGAACGTATCTTAAGTAGCTCGGCGGCGTTCGTTTCAATACAATGTATCACTGTTGATCAATGCATGCTTACATTACTATAGTGTCATTAGGGTGACCATCTTCAAACTAACCGAGTCCTCAGGTTTGCCCAGTAACATGGCAATTTTTTGACATCATTAGATTCCCCAGATTCTCTGCTTTCAGAAATGCATATATGTTGTCGAGCGATTTTGCTTATTTGAGGAGATATAGCCAATTTTCTGAACGTATCTTAAGTAGCTCGGCGGCGTTCGTTTCAATACAATGTATCACTGTTGATCAATGCATGCTTACATTACTATAGTGTCATTAGGGTGACCATCTTCAAACTAACCGAGTCCTCAGGTTTGCCCAGTAACATGGCAATTTTTTGACATCATTAGATTCCCCAGATTCTCTGCTTTCAGAAATGCATATATGTTGTCGAGCGATTTTGCTTATTTGAGGAGATATAGCCAATTTTCTGAACGTATCTTAAGTAGCTCGGCGGCGTTCGTTTCAATACAATGTATCACTGTTGATCAATGCATGCTTACATTACTATAGTGTCATTAGGGTGACCATCTTCAAACTAACCGAGTCCTCAGGTTTGCCCAGTAACATGGCAATTTTTTGACATCATTAGATTCCCCAGATTCTCTGCTTTCAGAAATGCATATATGTTGTCGAGCGATTTTGCTTATTTGAGGAGATATAGCCAATTTTCTGAACGTATCTTAAGTAGCTCGGCGGCGTTCGTTTCAATACAATGTATCACTGTTGATCAATGCATGCTTACATTACTATAGTGTCATTAGGGTGACCATCTTCAAACTAACCGAGTCCTCAGGTTTGCCCAGTAACATGGCAATTTTTTGACATCATTAGATTCCCCAGATTCTCTGCTTTCAGAAATGCATATATGTTGTCGAGCGATTTTGCTTATTTGAGGAGATATAGCCAATTTTCTGAACGTATCTTAAGTAGCTCGGCGGCGTTCGTTTCAATACAATGTATCACTGTTGATCAATGCATGCTTACATTACTATAGTGTCATTAGGGTGACCATCTTCAAACTAACCGAGTCCTCAGGTTTGCCCAGTAACATGGCAATTTTTTGACATCATTAGATTCCCCAGATTCTCTGCTTTCAGAAATGCATATATGTTGTCGAGCGATTTTGCTTATTTGAGGAGATATAGCCAATTTTCTGAACGTATCTTAAGTAGCTCGGCGGCGTTCGTTTCAATACAATGTATCACTGTTGATCAATGCATGCTTACATTACTATAGTGTCATTAGGGTGACCATCTTCAAACTAACCGAGTCCTCAGGTTTGCCCAGTAACATGGCAATTTTTTGACATCATTAGATTCCCCAGATTCTCTGCTTTCAGAAATGCATATATGTTGTCGAGCGATTTTGCTTATTTGAGGAGATATAGCCAATTTTCTGAACGTATCTTAAGTAGCTCGGCGGCGTTCGTTTCAATACAATGTATCACTGTTGATCAATGCATGCTTACATTACTATAGTGTCATTAGGGTGACCATCTTCAAACTAACCGAGTCCTCAGGTTTGCCCAGTAACATGGCAATTTTTTGACATCATTAGATTCCCCAGATTCTCTGCTTTCAGAAATGCATATATGTTGTCGAGCGATTTTGCTTATTTGAGGAGATATAGCCAATTTTCTGAACGTATCTTAAGTAGCTCGGCGGCGTTCGTTTCAATACAATGTATCACTGTTGATCAATGCATGCTTACATTACTATAGTGTCATTAGGGTGACCATCTTCAAACTAACCGAGTCCTCAGGTTTGCCCAGTAACATGGCAATTTTTTGACATCATTAGATTCCCCAGATTCTCTGCTTTCAGAAATGCATATATGTTGTCGAGCGATTTTGCTTATTTGAGGAGATATAGCCAATTTTCTGAACGTATCTTAAGTAGCTCGGCGGCGTTCGTTTCAATACAATGTATCACTGTTGATCAATGCATGCTTACATTACTATAGTGTCATTAGGGTGACCATCTTCAAACTAACCGAGTCCTCAGGTTTGCCCAGTAACATGGCAATTTTTTGACATCATTAGATTCCCCAGATTCTCTGCTTTCAGAAATGCATATATGTTGTCGAGCGATTTTGCTTATTTGAGGAGATATAGCCAATTTTCTGAACGTATCTTAAGTAGCTCGGCGGCGTTCGTTTCAATACAATGTATCACTGTTGATCAATGCATGCTTACATTACTATAGTGTCATTAGGGTGACCATCTTCAAACTAACCGAGTCCTCAGGTTTGCCCAGTAACATGGCAATTTTTTGACATCATTAGATTCCCCAGATTCTCTGCTTTCAGAAATGCATATATGTTGTCGAGCGATTTTGCTTATTTGAGGAGATATAGCCAATTTTCTGAACGTATCTTAAGTAGCTCGGCGGCGTTCGTTTCAATACAATGTATCACTGTTGATCAATGCATGCTTACATTACTATAGTGTCATTAGGGTGACCATCTTCAAACTAACCGAGTCCTCAGGTTTGCCCAGTAACATGGCAATTTTTTGACATCATTAGATTCCCCAGATTCTCTGCTTTCAGAAATGCATATATGTTGTCGAGCGATTTTGCTTATTTGAGGAGATATAGCCAATTTTCTGAACGTATCTTAAGTAGCTCGGCGGCGTTCGTTTCAATACAATGTATCACTGTTGATCAATGCATGCTTACATTACTATAGTGTCATTAGGGTGACCATCTTCAAACTAACCGAGTCCTCAGGTTTGCCCAGTAACATGGCAATTTTTTGACATCATTAGATTCCCCAGATTCTCTGCTTTCAGAAATGCATATATGTTGTCGAGCGATTTTGCTTATTTGAGGAGATATAGCCAATTTTCTGAACGTATCTTAAGTAGCTCGGCGGCGTTCGTTTCAATACAATGTATCACTGTTGATCAATGCATGCTTACATTACTATAGTGTCATTAGGGTGACCATCTTCAAACTAACCGAGTCCTCAGGTTTGCCCAGTAACATGGCAATTTTTTGACATCATTAGATTCCCCAGATTCTCTGCTTTCAGAAATGCATATATGTTGTCGAGCGATTTTGCTTATTTGAGGAGATATAGCCAATTTTCTGAACGTATCTTAAGTAGCTCGGCGGCGTTCGTTTCAATACAATGTATCACTGTTGATCAATGCATGCTTACATTACTATAGTGTCATTAGGGTGACCATCTTCAAACTAACCGAGTCCTCAGGTTTGCCCAGTAACATGGCAATTTTTTGACATCATTAGATTCCCCAGATTCTCTGCTTTCAGAAATGCATATATGTTGTCGAGCGATTTTGCTTATTTGAGGAGATATAGCCAATTTTCTGAACGTATCTTAAGTAGCTCGGCGTTCGTTTCAATACAATGTATCACTGTTGATCAATGCATGCTTACATTACTATAGTGTCATTAGGGTGACCATCTTCAAACTAACCGAGTCCTCAGGTTTGCCCAGTAACATGGCAATTTTTTGACATCATTAGATTCCCCAGATTCTCTGCTTTCAGAAATGCATATATGTTGTCGAGCGATTTTGCTTATTTGAGGAGATAGTGCGATCTTTTTTTCCCAAAGTTGAGATCTTTCTCAATGTTAGGGAAATATAACTAATTCTCCGAGCATATGTCAAACTACTCCAGCGATTTTATAATGATGCCGAATTTGATCTTATGGTGATCAATTATGCATTATTACGAGAAAATTAGGTTTACCATTTTCAAGATACCTGAATCTTCAGGTTTACACGGAACCATGAAGATTTCCTTAATCGACGATAAGCTCAGATTCTTTGCTCATGGAACAGTTTATATTTTGTCGACGGATAACGTTTGTTTCCGCTATTACAGCAGAGTTTCTAAAGACATTTCATTTAGCTGGATGGTTGCATTACACCACCAAATCCTCTAAATCAATCTGTATGCTCAGGTCTATTCGATACTAAATGGTTTTCGTAGCACCATTAGATCGAACAGAATCTTACCTATTATGAAAGAATATTTGTTGTCGACGGATGATGTTTATGCACCTAAAATCAGACTTATGTAATTCTACTGGGCAAATTCATCACACTACCAATTTATTTACGTTCGATCCCCGAGTTGATCAACGACGCACTACCGTGAGAATATCGAGATACCTTTTACAAGTCACTTATATCCTCAGATCTGCTTAAAATCACAACATTCAGTTTTCTTCACACGTTCGGAGAGAACATATTCTTTGCAGCCAAAAGGTTTTAATGCTTTCAATTGATAGATAATTCATGCTTCAATTGAAACGCATTAAATAAATGATTCAATGGGCAGCTAAATGAGCGTTTTGTATGAAATGAGATCGTTCAAATAATGCGTAATGCAAGCTATAAAGTATCTGGCATTCTTGAAATCACGTTGTACTTTAACCTCAATTTCTAGCCATTACATCATTAAGCTAACCTTGATTTGTTGATATCCTGAACAAAATTGCTTATGTAGGTAATGAAACGTGGTAAGTGCGTTTGTCATATGAGACTGATACCCTCATTAAAAGTAACAGAAGCACTTCTTACGGTTAAGTGGTCATTGCTTCTCCAATCATTATGACGTGTCTGCAGTTTATGTGCCTTTAAATTACTGAGAAGTCATGTTTACCACGCCATTTTATCGGTCTAGTAGCGTTCATTCTTTGATGGTTAACGTGCAAATCAAGAAATTTCCATGCATTCATTATTTGTCTGCTCTATCGAACAGCCTATAGTTTGATCAGTTCGACTGTTGTTGTTTGAAGTCATCTCTTGAACTTGAAATAAACTTATCAGCTCACTCATATCCATCACTACACAACGATTTCGCATTGTTCGGAAACAAAAAACGAAAATAGAAACATTTATACAGCCGTACAAGAACAACATCACAAGAACACCGGTATAAGCACACAATTTTTCACTGAGCAAATCGTTATCGGTTACTTAAGGTTGTAATCATCACAGTCGACTGTGTCATTTAATTATAAAACATTGCGGATGTTTCGAAAAACTTCATTGTAGATTTCAGTCCGGCAGAAATTGCAGCGATGGACGTATAAAATTTATTCATCAGTGACTAGCACAAACGATTTGCTCAATCCAGTCAATAACGATTGAAATAACGTGAATAATTCAGCGGACTTGTTTGCGTGGTATTGGATTGCTGTACATTGGATGAATACAATGATCCGAGAAGGATCGATGCACCCAGTAATAAAACAATAGTGATCCATAAAATAATGATTAGATATCGTTGATGATTACGAATGAAATACAGGAACGTATTCGGTTGTTTTGCGGAAACAATGCTTGCAACACTATAGCGATACACGGTGATACGATCGAAGGACAGGTGACGCCACTTGACACGTTTCACGATCGATGGATTCTTGATGTGATTCAGGAGTGTTTGCAGGCTCAGCACTGTCACCTGGAATCAGCAAGACTTTTAAACAAACGTCGCTGGAAAGATATACTGGAATTGATATTTGGAGTACCATAAGAATTGTTGTTGACTCAGTATGCGGAAAAGTCTCGAATTTCGTTAGGTGGAAAACTTTCTCAGTTTCCCACATAGTCGACACACTTTCTCATGTTGAACAGCGGGTTATTCATTCGAATATCCCCCTGGGGGTCATGATGAAGCTACTGGTCAGTTAGGGATCATTTTATCCTCGGATCATTTCAGGCACTTTGAATTGCCAACGTTTCAGCTCCAACTCGAGTGCAACCACACTCACTATTTTGTCGGTATTCTCGCAGTCAAGCAAATTTTCATCAATGCTTTTTCCAATTAATCTGACGACAATTTTTCAGTTAAGCGATTTTTTCGAGTTAAACTCGTCAAAACTTTTACCGTTAAGGAAATTTTCGACGACGCTTCTCAACATATTCAATGGATAGTGATTTTTCTACGCTTTTAAGATACCCCATTACTCCTTGTGCTAACAACTCAAAGAGGTTGGATCAGAAATGATATGGGGTGGGTGGGAAGGGTGAAAATCAGCAATTATGCTAAAAACCAAGCGTTTTTCAGCTATGAAACTGTTTCAGTGTTATACGTAACAGATATACACATAATGATCGCGGAATAAAACCACTGCTCCGTGCAGTGCAACGAGTAGCAGTAATAACAGCAGCAGTAGTACCAATCATAACATTTATCAATAATCACAATCCATTTGACCGATCTCATTTATTGTATGAATGAGATCATTCAAACGGATGCTTTCTTATGCACGAGTGAGGAGTGCTCGATGAGATTCTTAGCAAAGATATAATAACCTGTGCTGTTGTATTGTCACGAATCCACACGTAGTGTTCATCGTCTTTAGGCTCACTTGTTTCGATAAACTTTTTCAAACGTTCGAAATGTTTCGATGGTAGACTCTCGATGAATTTATCGGCTGATGCTCCGTGCAGCTTCTTACAATCCTTCGGCAACAAGAACTTCGCTGAGCTTGCAATGAACATCAGTTGTGACGTTTCATCAACTTCATTCTCTTCTTCACAATCGTCATCTGAAACGAAATCAAGAAAGTGTGATTTTTTTTTGTTGAGAAATCGCTTTCATTACTTCCTTGAACGATCAAATCATAATTTATCGACAATTCAAGGAGTGAATCATAATTTAACGAGCGAGAGACTCAATTTGTTACACCCACAAACACCTAAATACAATTGTGCATGCTCAAGAATTGCAGCAACTCACGTGAATCTGTTAATATTTCGAAAAGGACACTATGAAATTAAATATTTCTTCCACTTGAACGTAACAATCTGATAGTTGCGATGAATTCCAAAATTTATCACAACAATTTTTTTTTTCGAAATTAGGACGGAAAATAAATTCACTGAAGGGACTCAGAAGTACGAATCGATTCGCTTCAATCAATAAATAACCGAATGCCATTTGAAATCTACTGCTATCGTATGTGTTCGAAGGCTAGGAAAAAACCCTACCTAAGTACATGAAATGAATTATTAGTTGAATGTTTTCAGCAACCAATAGTCTAAATGCGATCGTAAATAATGCTCATAAAATTCGCTAACGACTGAAGACATCCACCTTAGTTGCCAACATTCGAACTCATTTCTGTGCCACTCAGGTAATTAATTTCTCGAATCATTTCATTACTTTCTTGAAAACTAAAAGTTCAACTTCTCCATTGCGACTTTAATCAACAAATGTTTAAATTCATTCGACTGAACACTTGCCGTGCTGAGATTGAAGAGGATCGCTATCAAATCGGTATTCAGCTATACAGATAGTGAAACTTTGTAATTTCACATATTCAGTCATATTCATGGGATACATTTTTCTTATAGTGAGTATCGCACTTAGGCATTTAAACAATTTGTCACTGTTCAAAGAGCCAAGACATCACCGCCAATATCCGTTATCAAGTATCGTTATTGTGCGAGCAAACATATTCAATTGAGTCCTCGAGTCAGACTACTGAATATATGATGTAGTTGCAGAATGAATTTCGAATTACCTTGCTGCTGGGTATTCTCTTCATCAGTGGAAAGCACTGTGCCTTCAGAACATGCTGACAATGCATTACGATGAGTGTAATTGGATGAGCTTGCAAAGCCGTAACTGATCGAGGATAGATGCTTATTGTGCAGGAATATTCCACTGTCTGCATCAGCCGAATCTGAAGTAGTCTTCGTTGAACAATTGAATTCTATGAAGAATTTTTTGAAATTACGTTAGAGTAAAGTGACGCGGATTGTTTGAAAGTATTCGTTTGTCGTCTAAACATCAAATGAGTTGACGTAAAACGCCGTAATATGAATTGACCTTGATCAATTGTGCGAGAATACATGATAATTCATAATGGATCAATCATACAGGTTCTAATTGGTTTATGATTTATGATTCGTTCAGAAATCGTAAGAACAAAGTCCGCATTTCCTATAGTAAGTTTCGCACCTATCGATAATGCCTTACGAACTAAAAACGCACTAAATATGTCTTATTTTAATTATTTTATGCATGACGCTTCACTTCTTCCTTTTGAGTCATACCTTAATCGTATCATATTCTGACGTTTTGTTTATTCAGTTTATTCTATGCATAATCACTGACATTCAATTTGTACATTTAGGAGGATGTTGATTATTTACAATGAAACGTGGAACAGTGATAACATTGTTTCTCGATAACGTTTACAGTTTCAGTGGAGATTGGGACTGTTGCTTGACAAATTGCATGATTTTAATGTTAGAAGTGCTCACAATGAGAGAATATTTACCGGTCAAATCCATATTCGATGCACTCGACGTGACAACTTTAGCGTCCGACTCATCTCCTGGTATCGACAAAGACATATCCACTCTCGCTCGCGATTGCGCTTGCTAGCTGACTGATAACGAACGGAATTCAACTGATACGAAGAGAGCGTTGACGATGTTTAGAAACACTTCTTAATACGATCAACAGTGATTATCAGCAGTGTGTCAAATTCTAATCGTGTAAACAAAGCAATACACTGCACATATTCAGAGCACATGCACTTTGATAGCAGCGTAGATATTATTGGTACGAAAGTAAATTAGACCGGTAAACTGTATCAATCGACCAATATTAATCGTTGGACAAAGCCAAGGAAATGGAATTTCTCACAAATGCCCCGAATGAACAAAAGCAACTTCACTAGCAATCAACCGATCGAGAACTGTTTTCTCAATTCGGCTGTAAATTCGTAATGACGAATTTGAGATCAAGAAATCAACTTCTCTCTTTTTCTCGAAGTGTCATTCATGAAATGTCACAGTTTTTCATCATCTTAGCCGTAACGCTGCTCCTGTTCCAGTTGAACAAGAAATCGAAGGTTTCGTTTCATCGATTCAACGCGAAGTGATGAATCTCTATTTTTGGAACAGGTTACTCTCAAATGACTCACTTTTAACTGAATCAGAGCTTGCTGCCAGATCGGTTGGAATGCTCATTGTGAGCAAATTATGCACATGGAATAGTAGTCATTCACGAAACAAAACGTCATGATTTCGGTGTCAAAAACACGCCATTTATTTGAAATTAATCAAAATCATTGCTAACAGATGAAGACTGCACCGATACGATAATGATAAATGATTGCTACTAAGACCAACTTTAGTTTATGAAACTTTACGTTTACTTCAGTGGGTCTTAACATAAAGTTTCATTCTAAACAAACTGAAATATAAACACAAAATTCAAAGTTCAAACACACAGCATCAGCATCACTATCATACATGCACATACACACATTTGACAGTATTATGACATGACCGCGCCCACAGTGATCCATTATCAACATCATAATCATCACATCAACTCTTAAGTACTATTTAAGATGGACAAAAAAATCGTTTCCGATATCATAGTCTTTTACGAATTGTTCACAAATTTCTTACCATATCATCTGAATTTTGAATTGAATTGAATTGAATTGAATTGTATCATTTTTGAATAATACTTGCTCAAGTATCATAGGCGATTTGATTTAAGAAGGCAGCGAGCGATTACTAATTTCATCCATTGTTAATTACGACCATACGAACAATTGAAAGAATTTCTATTGAATGGTACGGTGCAATTTATTTTTGCAATTTATGAATGAAAGAAAATGCAAAAGAAACAATTCTATAGCAAAAACGAGACAGAATGAACGATTGCCGAGTTCGATGTGATGGTGCACGATCAATTCAACAATAATAAATAGCCGTATGCAAACACAATCGACAAATGACGAAAACATGAAGAGATATGGAATGCATGCGCTCAAATGAGCACGAAGAAGCCTCAACAAAACTGAAGACTTCGTTGAATAACGTGCATAATAAATACGGAAAATCAGCTGGACAAAGTACACTGCTATTACAATTCATCGCTGATGAATGAGCTGATTTTAGATATGTTTACGGATCTCACAATTATGATGATTAGGAACAATTGAAATTTTCTCTCACTCGCTCAAAAAGAGCAATCAATCAAGCCTCAATTATTTTTCATCCTCGCAATTTTCTGATAAGCTTGATTTACATTGCAAAATCGACCATTCATAAGTTAATGATTGTATTCACAAATCAAATACATAGTCGCATATAGGTACGTATCAATGATAATATCTGATCGAGTGGAACGAAGTGAAAAGGTACGAATAGAAGTATTTAACGGGTATGTAGTAGACCACAGATACATTTCGTTGCAAGGATGGGACTATTGAATCTCATCAGATATTTGCTTCATTTATTAATGTATTCCATTGAATTCCTCTGTTAGCAAAAACAGGCGAAAACGACATGAATCCGATGAATTGAATCGTTGAATAGTTTTAAAATTTTAGTTCTAAGAATAAGCAGAACAATGAATTCAAAGTCGAAGTCGAACGAACGAACGAACACCCGCAAACAGTGAATGAAATGATAGATGATAGTTTCATGGTTCACCGTGGACAAGTATCACTCAGTCTCGTTTGTATTTGAATTTGCTTATGAATGACTGAACGAATAGATGCATCCAGTGTTGTACGGCACGCAACTTATCTTCGTAACTGTCAAATATAAAATTGATGACGACACATCAAAAATAACGTTGAAAAGAAATAACACATCGCTGAAAAGATGGTTTTGAAAGGCTCTTTTTTTTTGCCCTCAGAAATGACTGAGTGCGCTCTTTTTCTTATCATAACCTAACCATTCATATCTTCGAATGGAGTGCCATCAATTCATCGAAACCGGTGTTCAAATGAGCCACTGAACTAATTAGACTAGCCAAACATTATTTGCAGACGCGAACCTCGCACTCCTTGCAGCTTATATCCCAAGAGAAATGACCGCCGCCAATTCCACGGATTTATGATTATCTTTGAATTATTGTCTGCAGCGAACACTGCCGGAAATATCTTAGAATCGAGATAAATTTATCCGACAGTCCCAGTGGATTTCAAGCATTGTTCAGAATATTCCAACAATATATGACGGCGAAATCAAACTGGTATGGTAGAGAGCTAATCGTAAGCAAATTCACCTAATTGAATGGGATCAAAATTGTGATGAGCAACGAACGATTGCATAATAATGATTGTTCTTCCCGAATATTGGGTCGACCAAGTAGCTAAGCAACCACAGTTTCGTAAATTGCTCTCATCACTCGTTTCTCCCGAAAAGCACTTTCAAGAGCATCTCACAACACCAATTGAATTAACTCGAAGATGTCTTCTCAACCAAACTGAATACGAATAATCTTCTCAGTCGGATATACATACGTAAGCGTGATATGAGAACGAATATGCCTACATAAGTATGTGTCTATTGATATACGAATATCTAAACATTCATGGATTAGCATTCAATCTCGTGCACACACACACTCAAGCACATCGCATTGTTTCGATCGTTGATCGGAGTTCTTTTTCGTTCGTTCGTTCGTGCAGATCAGATGGTCTTCGAGTTCGAATAAATTATTGCGCATTTGATGGTTGCAGCAACTGACACTGTGTGAAATGTACTTGCGTCATAATATTTTGCTATTTTTATAGCATCTTAGTTAATGCCAAAGCAATGAATAATATAAACCATCTCAACAATATTTTAGCCGCACAATCATTATTTATGCTAGAGAAGACAAAAAAAAAAGAGATCATTATAAGCATTCCGAGTTTCAGCGATGTACGACAATAATGACTGAATGAAACAATTTCTATTCGATCACGCGAAAAAGCATCAATGAAACATTGTTTCCGTTAAGTGAGTTAACGAGGCTGATAATAGGCTCAGAATCGGAAGCCAATCAATTGCGAAAATGGCTGAATTTAGCAATTGGTCACTCGCTATCGATGTTCCTCTACTTATTCAGTTGGCTAGTTTCATAATCCTCACGAATTTGGTTGATACTCGCGGCTCGTTAGTGATTTATGATTTGAAACTATTGGCTGCGTTGAGTGGAAATGATCACATTCCAAATAGCCAGCGACGGCAGCCGCAGCAGCCGAGCAATCGACGTTGAATGATGGTAATAGATCTGAATTCAAGCATCATCATCAGCAGCGGTAGTCGATTCGAAGCAGTCGTCGTTGGCATCATTATGATTGTGATGAATAAATCAACCGAAACGAATGTCATTGTGGAGCAGCGAATGGCAAAGATAATGATATTATACCACAGCTGAGTGAGTTGTTTTCTGAATGGTGTTGACGAAATGCAGTTAACTAGCCAGTATTGTGAACAACGTTTTGTGTCGATTAATCACCTAATCCAGTTCAAATTCCTTACGGATGAATTGAAAACAGATTAGCGCACAAATTGGAAACGCAGTTCGATAGATCTCATCGGATTATTCTGTAAACATTTCCACAAAAAAAAAACATTTGTCAAGCACTCAAAAATTCAGCATGAAAACAGTTGCAGTGAATGTCGTCGTGTTTACTGCAACAGAATTGACCATAAATTTTTCGCAGAACGCTCTGCTCTCGATTAGGGATCAAGTGAATTCAGTCACGAACATAAACATTTCATTCAGAGCACTCCTTTTTTTGTAAGCTCGAAAACTTTTCGTATTATCAGCATCGAATAAAGTCGAAACGGCACGAATCCCTCCACAAAAAAACGCAATCATCTTTGGCTGATTATCATCTAAATCGACTAGAAAAACCCATTAAAATTAATTTGATGATCGTTTTCTCGAATTTGAAATTGAAAAGAAACCATCATATTTTGATGGGCAAAGCAGTTAGTTCATCATAAAATTATTGCGTCAAATGTTCACTTTGAAGCTAATAAATTTAACCTAATCCTAAATTCGAACATTCTCTGGTTTCGATATTCCGTTATTATTTCATCTTTTCTAAAGACAATTCCAATTGTTATTTTAATGACATTTCAGTAATCGCGAACCATTACTTAGAAAGTAATTAATACTTGAGTAACTTCAATATTTGAAGCGCAATGGAAAACTGGGCATTCGTGGACTGTTTTTTGTGAAATTCAGCGAAATTGCCATTGAAAGCTCTCAAGAATTCAACGAATGAGCGATTGATGCAAGTTGACATGCGAATACGATCAAAACACTTCGTATGCGTCCAATGATCAAAGAATAACGAATGGTTTCAGTCGAATTAACTGTCAAGTCGATGAAGGTATTGAAGTGAAAGAACTGATGCTTGAGAATATTTTAAAATCAGTGCAGAATATGGCTGATCCATCGGATGGATCGTTTAGCATCTTGATTGTTAGCACATCTTCGTTACTTTCGATTATCCACTCGAGTGAATTTATTTCGCAGATTTTCTTTCGCTCGTTTGTTTGTGCGTAAAATCAGTATTATCATTGAGCACATATTGTGGCTAATGCAATCGTTCACGTTTTGTTTAATTCTATCAGATCAATAGGCAGAGGTGTTTGCTTTTTGAAGTAATGCTTAGTGAGGATGTTAGACGTCGTCTTTATGACAAATCAATCTAGACGTTCTCTTCAACACCTTTAATCTTGCAATACTTTTTGATTGTACTCTTTCAAAAATCGCATTGTTGCTGAAAAGAACTGAAGAAACTTTCGTGGTCAAGTAAAATCAGTGATAAAAACCAGTGGAAAGGAATTTTTATGAGTGAAGAAACAAACGGAACGATTGAAGTAACAACAACAGAAGAGATTCTCAAAACAAAGAGCAGAATAAAAACCTGCAAACACCTCTTGTAAATAATTAATTTCTCGCACATTTCAAATTTTTCCTTCGTTCCTATTATGCGGTAGGTAGATGCTACCCAGTTATTCAATTCACTTCAACTTGGCAATTTAGTTCATGCTCGTCTTGATATTCTTCTTTGAGCATGAAAAAAAAAAGAACGTAAGATTGCGTAGCACTTCTTCTTTTGAGCAAACTCTCGAAATGAATGAAGCCTTTCTGTCAACACCATCATCGCTGTGATCGTTAACCAACATTGTATTCGGTTCAATTCACTTCTCACATATCGCACTTCAAAATCTCAATGCATATTTGATGACATGATACACTTGTTAGTGAATTGTATCTGGAGACGTTGCATCTCTTGTTAGTACCTACGTCTAACATGCATATATAAGAAAGTATAAGTAGACACACCTACCTATTCAATTATTCCTTAGCATATATTCTGAATCGATTCTTCAGATGCTTTTTTTTGCACTGTTCTTCTCTATTTTCATTCATATAGCACAAGCTATAGCTGTCGAATATTGGCTATCCTGTGCCATGAATACGAACAAACAAGCAAACCGACCAGCCAGCCATTCATGGATGGCACATGTAATGCATTCAAGTAATTATTTGTTGAATAAATCTCTTTTCAACACTTTTTCATGACGTATCAATGATACGTACGTATCACTTCGTTCTTAAACATATTCGAGCAAATGATATTTTCCGACCTTAACGAACCGTAAGAAATCTGAGACATTCGCGTTTCGAAATGGCAAAAAAAAGTTCTCGTTGAAGTGAATTTGAGAACATTTGCAAATTATTCAACGCTTTCCATTCATAATCCCAGTAAACCTGCATGAGTCGAGAACGAACGATTTCAAACTGACTGATCGTGAGTGCTGAAATTTGTTCCCAGAAACGATGCAGTTAGTAGGTTTTTTGTTTCAGACAGCAACAAATCAGTTGAAGCGAAATTGGAGACGGTACTAAGCAAATGAGTATGTAGAGTGGATACTCTCTAATGAATATTTTAAAAGAGTCTTTTAGAATCGTCTGGAAAGCAAAGAGTGTCTTCTGAAAAACATTGAGGAAGAGATGTCGCGAAGCAAAGAACTGCGTTTGGTGCAATTAAACCGAATGAATGTGAAGAAATTGTTGACGGAATATATTTTTCGAGTATGTGGAACAGTAAAAATGTTAACGAATAGTTCGAAGACGATGAGACTCGTGTAATTGCACGATTGCATGTGAATAAAGAGTACAGAGGTGCGTTAGAACATCCGCAGTCGGTTTCAAAAATAGGTGAATTTTAATTGGCTTTATTCGAAAGCATGACTAGAATGAAGATAATTAAAATGTAAATTTCGATATTTTTTGCGAATTTTCGGAAGTAAAAATTTGATTGCTCATTCATCGCTGAGGCGAGTTGGCGTGTGATCATGAAAACATAATTCATTTGTCGATACACCATTATGGAAGGGATGGCGACAATTTTCTGCGGTTTTTTACTTTTTTGTTGTTATTGTTGTTGTTGTTGACGAGCGAATCCATTTCTTGGGAATATCATGATCGCTGGCGATTTTATGGTTGTTCATAATTTTGAAATGAAATGAAATTTGTTGATTCCCGTGATGTGGTTGGTCCCAAAATATCGACTGTTTTTGATAATCACGTATAGATCACGTATGCTTCTTCGGTTAACATTTGAGTTTTTTCTATGAGCTAACTTCAAATGAAACTCACTGAATGACTTAAAACAGAAGAGTTTGTTTCCTGGATATTACTGCAATCGAATGAATGATGATTGTTGTGATCGATTGCGCCAAACAACGAAAACAACAATAATCATAAATAATAGTAATGAAACTAATAATAATAACGATAATAATAATAATAAATAACAGTAATGAAACCAATAATAATAACGATAATAATAATAATAATAATAATAATAATAATAATAATAATAATGAATAAGAATAATGAAACTAATAATAATAACGATAATAACAATAATAAATAATGATAATAACACCACAAACAAGAACAGAATTGAATCAGATTGCTCGTAGCTATTTACATTGATCATTAGATATTAATGATGCGAAAGCTATGAATAGAAGCAATTATATCTCTCATACACGCCAATAGCGCATGCTAGAGTAGTAGATATGACGATAATTCGTGCAGTGCATTCTAAGATGATGAATTGTATGGTACTAGCCACTCGGCTTTAATCCTAATAGAGCACCAAAGAACAGACTCAGCACGGGAACTTGAACAAGACTGCCGATAAGATGCAAAACAAGATTAGAAGTCTGTGTAATCGCTACATCACAATCCAGTTAATCATTAAATCATTTGATCACTGCCTAGCAAAATGTATTACATTATTATTCAACAAACACAAGAACTTCGCACATCACATCAACTTCACATTATCATCAACAGTATTTCAGCATTCAATCAAGCTATTTTCTGTTTTTTTACAAACTGGGTTTAACTTCCCACAAGTCATGAAGATAGTCTCAGGAGGTTTTTAGCGACTATCGGTGCAGGAAGCACCAAAGAGTTGATTTGATCGCGAGTGAAGAGAGAAAATTGGATACGCAAGAATGGATTTCACTCACACATAGTGAGGAGGATCGTTGGATTTCAATTGAGTGATAAATGAGGCGGAAGAGTGAAAGTCCCAGTGATACCAGAATAGGCGTAAAAATGTATTGAAATGCTGTTCAGTGCGATTTTAAAAAATATTTAGATATGTATATGCTTGCGCACAAAGATTGTGTTCATAATCTGCGAAAATTTCGTTCAGCTCACAAATCGAACCACTCGAGACCACTGTCGGTGATCATCAGCAGTTGATTGGAATAATGTTGATATTAATGCCATATTATATGGTTATTGAATCAACAATTTGATTCGTCAACAATCCTCAACTGATTCGTTAGGACTGTCTGGAATTTATCCACTCAAATATCTGCACCGAATGCGTGTGTCCTCTGAGATGCATCCAGGGAATATTGTCGAGATTATGCAGATGAGACTGATTCAACCAGCTCAAATCATGAGTAAATACTTTCAACTAAAGGCAACAAAATTTCAGCATGTATTCGCTACATAATACAGAAATTGTACATCTAACTCTTTGTAAAATAATATTTCTGAGAGTGATATGAAGATGCGATTTAGAGTTGGGAACTGACCAAAATGGAGAAGGTTCAGTTGAAACAATTGACATAAATTCGATGCTGCAAGCAAGATGGACCAGTGACAGTTTTATTTCTGCTTAATGAGGAGAGGGCAAGCAGCTGAATGCATTGTCATTAAAGTCCAAAACGTTCCACACACAAAAAAAAACCGAAATAAACGAAACATTAAATGTGCATTCTTGTTGATCAAATGTCACTCAAATAGTAGATAATGAATGAAAATAAATATTTATGACTGATACAATTCTAAGGCAAACACGAACTAACTCGCATAAAATGCAACATTATACGTTAGCAATTAAATGTATGAACTGAACTTTTTATCCTCTACACCGTTCTCCTAAAAATAAATTTTGCTTTTGCACTAGTACGCTAAACTTCATAAACAATTCATCATAGTAGCAAAAGTAATCAAGTTGAAAGCTTTAGCCACATCCACACATTATAATTAATCACCCAGAACCGTTTCCAAACAACACTGGATCCCACAAGACATATGATGAATTGTAACTTTTTGAAACTATATCTCATCGCCAGATCGCGTGAAGCAAGTTTATCGGTACTCGATCCAGCGTACACCAAAACACACTTGAAACAACAACGGAATTAGAATTCAGCCTGGTGATCTTTCTGTGAACTAGTGCAATTCTTTGCTGATTACCCATTTGTTCGACTCATCAATTCTATACTGACTTCCGGAAATATTCGTCGTATAAAATAAAAACATAAAAGTCGACTGTTAACGTTTAACATAAAAGTCGACTTTTGACGATGTTGATTAGCACATAATTTACCTCATAAAACGTTATAATTGGTGGACAAAACGTTCACAGCTTCATCAACCCTTTACTTTCTACACCGAAGCAACAAACAAATTGCATGGTATTGATATTGAAGAGTGCTATTTAAACACTCGACCACCTCATCCGCATACTAATTAGTTTCTTTCACTTAATTAAGAAGCCTATCATTTCATGTGCAATAGGACCGGAACACACATTACTGTGTAAAATAATGCGAGGAATTTCATTAGATGTAGCAGCAATAAAACAATTATCACGACTTGTTCAATTAGAGAGAATCGATTTGGAATTGAGGCATTGATGAAGTGACATTGAAATGGAGGCAGCAGCAGCAGCATGACATTAACAGAAAGCCTAAAAAACGAATAGACGAACGAACACAATTCGATTTCTTTTATTCATCTTTATTTGGACGATAAATGAATTTAGAAGATTGATTAGAAATTCCTCAATTTGAACGGATGCAATTCTGGGGGTGGCGTTATAGGCGGTGGCTGATAATCTTCAAAAGTACGATGCAATCGACACGGTGGTAGTGGTTTTGAGAGGACACTCTTCACCCAGAAGACACGTTGTGACTTAACCACAGTTGCGCTGAAATTAATTCATCATTAAATAGTTTAATGTGGATTGCGTTGTTGTTGTTTTTGTCGTCGTTACAATCGTTTCTCACAATTGATTAAGTGTCGTAAAATATTTATTTCATCAACCTAACGAAAATGACAACGACCGACATTCGAGCGATTTCGTTCAACAAATTTCTTCAGCACATTACACACTGTTGTTGACAATTAATTACGAGGCTGATGCTGATAATTGCTTCCCTTTTATTTTGTTGGCTGCATTTTCACGCCTACAGCCACTATCTTTGTGAGAGTGTAACTTTGAATTGATGAAGCTAATCGAAAATATCAATTGATCAATTTGGATTTTTAGGCAAACGATTGAACCGTCCCATTTCTCGTTCCCAGATGTATCATTCAATCATTTATCAACGAGACTATTCTTCTCATAATAACTAATCGCAACACAAACAGATGATTCACACCAAAAAATCGCTCAGAATGAAATAGAAAACTTGATGAATTGGTCTTTCTTCACATATCCAACGCTTTAATAAGAAGTGTTTTTTATATGACTGTACTGTCTGATGTGAGTAAAGAATGCTGTGGTATTGCTATGATACTTCAGGCAAGCCATTCTATAATTGGACGTAAACTCACACGAACTGTATTGTGTAATCATCATCTTTATCGTTCTTCCACCACAATTTGAGTTCATTTTTATCCTCCTCGTGAGCGTTCGTCACCGAGTCTTGAGTTCTGAAGCACTGTTGTCTCCATGAACCGTTGTCATCTAATCGAACCAATTTACCACTCCTTCAACACATCTAACAATGCTACGTGTATTTCATTAGAAGAAAATCAATTAAAGGAACACAAATTTAATTTTATTCGATCGAAACGATGACGTGAACGTTTACCTCAACTGTCACCAAACGCAAATGTATTCGCAAAAATCACTTGTCGCAATCTTAATTCGATAGCAGCGAATCTCAGAAACTAGTGGAACACATCAGTGGATATTCAAGTGAGATTCACTGAGAAGTCAACAAATAATGATTTTTGAACTTTCATTATTGCGAGATCTAATTTGAGATCATTTAGGAAGTGATTTTTTTAGGAAGGAGGTTATGATTGTTCGAAAAAATAGCGGCGAATAATTTTCCCCATAATGATTTTCTTCAGACATGGCAATTAAGCTTTTTGTTCGTAAATGAGCCGTTTATATGAACGATGTCTCTCGGAATCAATGCTCACATTTGGAAATGAACGCTTCAAAAATGGTTAAAATACAATGGAAACAGTTCAAATTAAAGAAATATTTAGGAACAAACCGTTTTCCTTTTCGAATACCTTTGTAAATCAGCGGTTGTATGACGAACCCTTTGAAGTATGTTTTCGTTGTATTTCCTCTCAAAGTTACTGCAATTATGACGATTACTATTGGAATTACTTGAAAGTGCTTAGGCTATAGATCGTAGGATGTGTAGCTTAGATTCATTGTATGTTGCAGGCGATTGGATGTTACTGGGATTCTTAAGCGCCTTACATTAAGGATCACAAATCACGAATGCTTTGAGCTATCATAGATCAAACCCTTCTTTAGCAGACTTCTATGATAAACCCACGAAAACATAGCAATCATCGTATTTGTTTAAATATGAGTTCATCCGCTGGATAGCAGCTTCCTCTTACGGGAGAACTAGACGGACCCATACCCCCTCCCACCCCCCCTACTCATATTAAAGAAAATGAAAGAATTGGAAGAGCACAACAGCCCAGGTAGTGTAATTTCCAGAATGAAAATAGCAATGATAATTCTGAAAGTGATTTTGCCACATAATTAATGATATAACAATGAAAGCCATACATGTGATAGGTTGATTCTTCCAGTAACATTTAGCGTCCAGGTCGATTCTGTACGGGGGTTCCGTAAGCTGAAAATCATTTCATCATAATATTCATGCTGAAAGCATCGCTGAAGAGGTGATCAATCATTTTTGATGCGAAGTTAAGGGCAAATCGAGATCGCCTTCAACTTTAAAATTGTGCCAGTGAACGTTAATGAATAAGGGTTCATTATCACCAAAATGATTAGTGCGTCGAAAGAGATGTTCATTATCTCACATAATGGGACCATACTTTCAAGCGATCCTTCTAGTGAGAACTGCCCAACGACTCTCGATAAATTAAGGGCAGGAATTGGAAACTCAAATGAATTAACTTGAATAAATAAACAGTCGTTATCCAGTAATCCTGAATGATGAAAATCCATTCATGGATATCAGTCATCAACTCGTACTTGGCGTACCTGTAATCCACCAGCATGCTCTTCAGCCAATAACGGATTCATCGAATCAACAACATTCTTTTTGCACGGTGCACCATCAGGCCATCCGTAAACATTTGCACCACATAAACTGATGATGACGATTCCAAATAACATAAAGCTCATCGTGTAGCACAATAAAATGTGAGTTGTAAAGCCCTCGTTCTGAAAATTTTGTACGAATTTTGAAATCTATACAGCCTTAACGACAAGCGATCTCGCGAACTATTGATTCGATGTTGCCATTCATATGCTGATAACAGAATTACAGTTTATGATCATTGATCACAACAACGTAACGGAGACCGTCTCATTTGGTAGA
The DNA here is from genome assembly GCA_035041965.1 of Anisakis pegreffii. Lineage (NCBI taxonomy): Eukaryota > Metazoa > Nematoda > Chromadorea > Rhabditida > Anisakidae > Anisakis > Anisakis pegreffii. The sequence continues at coordinate 24,006 of JAPYMA010001508.1, read as the reverse complement.
TATATCCGAAAAGATACTGGTCTCCATCTTAAGCTCTACAAAAAAAAAGTTCATCACAAATCTTCACACACAACAAATGGGTCCAGAATCTAAAGGGCTATTCATATCTTGAACAGGAACAATTTACTGGAGAAGACATTTTAAATAGGAAAACAGTTTAGCAATATATATAAATAAACTGTCCCAAAAGCAATCTTCGAAAACAATATTTATACATAAACTTCGAAATTGCCCTAAAAGAATTTCATATGGAAATGATGAAAGAAATCAAATTCACGTTAGGGTAACTTCTCAATCGCCAGACTGAAAGCTGTTGATGTTTTTAAACACAGACGCAAACATTTGAAAAAAAACGAAGAAATTGGGTAGAAAGTATTAAAAAGTTACAAAAAGGTATGGAAGAATGCAAGAATGCCGTAAAAGAAAATCAAATTGTACGATTACAGTGACAGTCGACGAAAAGTGTTTCCGTTTCGATGAGTTCATCGGATGCATGACGGCACCTTAAAAATTACAGTCTAAATTAACGTTACATTAAGTGTTACGTCATCGTCAATTAAATGTTAATGAACTATTAATGTGATCATCGCTAATCAAAGTGAATCGTCCTTAGTTATTACTGTTTTTTTCAATCCCTCGCTCAATGCTGAGACGATTTTATTTCCAATTGACTTCCCATTCTATTCATTCCCGTCTTTTTGCACTGATTGCAAAAAACGTTAGTATAAACTTCCCGTCATTCCGCGTTAAATAAAATTTGTCGGCCTATTGTTTTTCTGATGATCTTTCAAGATATTACATGGTAAAAAAAACCATGTTTCACAGGGATGTCAGGAATCATAGGCATTAAAAAACGGCGCAACATAAACACGGTTCAAACACAATCACAAGATACATCACTCAAAGAGAGAACATCCAACGAAACTGCTTCAGCACAAACCAACAATCGAAAACAGAAACACTCAGAAACCTCTGGATGCAACCAGTTAAGCGTTCTTTGCATTCCAATAACCGGTTCAACACAATCACTGCAAGTCAGAGAATTTGGATTCGGAGCATAAATCAAATTATCAGTGAACTGATGCATAAATCAAGCAACGATGATATCAAAATCATCAATTTGAAAGAGCAACTGAATGAATGCCGTGAATAATGTAACTACAGACAATACGGATCTCTGTATGATATTCATAACGGAAATGAAAACTCATCCGAATTCGTCCAAAGGTATTGCTCATTTTAGCTATTCGTATAATTCAAATCAAACGTACTATTCGTTTACTTGAAATCATTGAACATCGACACCAAAAAGTGGTGATTCAATCAATCAAATGATGAAGCGGTGTTCACTGCAATTCATGTCATCTCGTGTTACGACGATAAACTCGTATCAGCACCGAGTTTCATTTCTCTCGAATTTCTTTTTCATTCACCACTCATTTCCAGTTCCGTCATTGTAGCGTCGTCGTCATTATGCAGAGACATTCGAACACCCCTAAGAAACAAGAAATGAATTCCAGTTCCCGACTTTTTTCTGTCAGTCTCTGCGAAATTCCATCGAATGACGCAACTTTTACAAAGAAACTCAACTAACCTACAACTAGAAAGATGTTCATCGATCATTCAGATGCATGCTTAAATTTGGGATCAGTACCGCTATGATATGCGACCAGAACAAACGAACTGACCTATTCCTGACCAAATTTCTAGTGTGTTGATCTAATAGGCTCAACTTTTTTCTATTAAGAGCAATTTTTTTCTCATACAAGGCAAATCTGCTTAGTTGCACATTCTGAACGTTTCTCAAGAAACCAGCTCAAAGTTCTCAAAAGAACAGCTCTTAAAAGTCCAGAGGGTGGCTTATTCAGTGTTGTCAACAATCGGAAAGTCGCTAATTGATTCAAAGTGGAAGCCTATCTTGAACGAGGTTCTCATTTTTGTCGGAATACAAATTTACCTCTTTAAATGAACTTATATTTGTAGGTTAAGCCGTTTTCGGTCAGCGATATCAACACATTTCTTGACCTTAAGACCTATCATCTCCATAAAAATTTTAAAAAAAAAACGTTCTTGCCGTGGATAAATTTTGATCCTACCGATGGTCTAACATGCTATTCCTACGATCAATATTCCGTTTGCAATCCTGAAACCTTTACGATGCATCCAGGTCTGTTACTCCCTCATACAGTAACTTCAGTGCAGTGAACAGGTTCTTGAATTGTTCATAATCCATTTTGAATGGTACTGAGATGTTTCACTCACGAACAGGAAAATTTCATTCGACCAAACGTGTGTGTCTCTAATATCCGGACTCAAAACCTTACAAACTTCTTGGATATACTTGAGTGTTCTGATAACTTGGCAAGAGTATAAGTGAAATTTTTAGGCACCTAACACAGACACACGTTCATTTGGAACGATTAGGATCACAATTTGATCATCATAATGTGTGACTCTATGCAGAATCTGATTGTGAGAAACTTTAGTAGGTTTTTGTTGCTTTGTTGTACTCCTGATAGTGTTCCAATGTGTAGTGAATAGTTCCATCGCTTCAGGGATTTACCCTAGATTCACTTTCACATAAGAATTACTGCGATGAAACATTGCAGTCGAGAAAAAAGCTTGCCGCTTACTCGAGCAGACGCTCAGTAATATTTCTGCTGTTGTTTTTATGATCAGAGATTACTGAAATTTATTCGCTCCCAGATGACCACCATCGGAAATTCTCATCTGTAACATTATACCCTAAGCAAAGCGCTTCAAAGCGATATCAATTTGTTATTTCATGTGAAATCGCTTTGCTTTTCTTCTATAATCAGTCAAATAGACGCAGTTTTCCATGAAATTAAATCATGCTTTTTCGCAGTGCAGTCAAATCAATTACAAGTCTGCTGCATGTTTACTCATACCAACAATAACATTACCATTCAAAACACTGCTTCGAGCTTGGATGACTGCTGCAAACGGGAAATTGATCAGCAGTTGATGATCAAACGGAAAGAACGACAAGTACTAAGGTTTCCGAACATCAATAAGATGTTTCGTCATTATTGCATGACCTCATAAGCCTTGTCCGAATATGTGGGTATTCTGAGCAAGATAGGTATTTGTTCCACATGACTGCTGTTTCATCGAATGAAGTGAATTGAAACGCTTCCTTGTAGCATGCATACCGGATACTGTGGTATTCATATTAAAAAGAATCTTCGTGACATTGACTCGGATTGCGTGTTTTTTGAGGGTCTTTCTGCTGGCGGAAGAAGAAAATTTCCCTCGTCCATTCAAACGTAAATTTCGACGACACATGTCAAAATTTTTCTATGAAACGCGCAAACGTTCAGTCTTAATATATCGGAGATTATGATTCTCATTAATATTTCATTGCATTAAGGTGTTGAATGTATCTGCGAATATAATGAGAATCGTTCACGCGATCGAACACTGATGTTGTTTTTTCTTCTAAAATCTCTGCACATAATTCATAATAATGAAGGCATAATAACACACATCAACAATTGAACACATTCATTTCTGAATAATTTATAATGTTGTTATAACCAACTTGTTCACACCCACAAAGATCGCATTCAGCACAGATTACAAGGATCATACCATCAACTGATGCCATTTAACAGAGATCAATACCAGAGCAACGATACTCATCTGCTTAATGAAACTGATGCTAGTAGCTATGAGAGAGCAGAGTCAAGGAAGTGGAACAAAACAGGATAAGGAATGAATTTTATTGATGACCGACCGAAGGAAAGCATGAAGTCGTTGATTGACATGGAAGGAACAAAAAAAAAACTCTTGATAAGGAGATGTTCAAATCAAATGAGGATAAATTTATGAGACAAATCACTTTTTCACTATCATTCTTTATCGTCATCGTACATTGATCGCTTTCCGAATCGAATCATCATATCGGCAGCACTTGGAACACGTTTCGACAGATAACGTTGGTCGGGTAACTGAAAATTTAATTTTAATATTTCAAACATTTCTCAAATAAATCATCTCTGCAGAACAATTCAGCGGCTTTGACGAACAATTTAGAAAGTGAACTCTCCAAAAGAAAGTCTTTGCACTGATTTCAGCTACTTTGTCATGTAGCAGAATTTTTTTTGCACAAATTCATCATTCGAATGTATGAATTATTAAGGTTCACATTCTTTTCGAATAGTTGTTTCGCTTTGCAATTAACAATAATCTTTCTAGACGGCTGTGCGTTGTTTTTTTTGCGTTTGAGAAAATTAAGAAAACCATTTGAGCGAATTTTCCTAGCATAATTGGCGATAACAACCGAAGCTGAGCAGTTTTTCGTTTCTCAATCCCATTTGCCATTCAATTTTAATTGCTGCATATCTTACTTTCAAAAAATAATCGCTTGTTTTTAGGAAGCGTTTTTTAGACCTTTAGTGAGCGCTGTAGAACGATTCCCGCAACCTAGCTAGCGGTTATAACAATGAAAGAATCTTCGGAGCAGAGTGTAATTGACGAATTCATCTCTTATGCATCATATGTCTTCTTGTTTTGATTTGAATGTGATAGAATAAAGAAAGAAAATCAAAAACAATAAAAAATGAAGAGGTGCTGAGAACTGGAATGAAACAAAGACTTACAAGCATGTAATTTCTCAAGGGCTCATCCATACCACGGAAAAGAAACTGACGTGAAAAATCATCATCTGCAAATAAATGTTATGTTCGGATCATTTAGAATCAAAATGCTGCTTGAAAATGTTCGCAAAAATAATACTATAAATATAATAATATGATTGAATGAAGTGTTTTCAAACGTTCAGACAAGAAATTTGCCCAATTAACAAGGCATATGCAACTTTCGACGACAACAACTCAGCATCGTGCAGTTTTTGATTATCTCAAAGCGTTTCAGTTGAGGATCACTGTAGGACCTCGGATGCCAGGTTCATACGTTGGAATTTACCTTCAATCAATGATCACTTTGTTCCACGCTGTTAATGAACGATTCCGTGTGTTCTATTCTGTACTGTTTTATTCTGTTCCATCCTTTCAGCTCTCCTTCATACTCTCATGCTCAGAGTAGTAGTGTTCAGTTCTATTTCAAGTCTCAACAGTGTGGAGTTATTTTGTTCTATTACGATCGAGCCAAAAAGGAAAAGGACCAAATAGAATCAGTCCAAATGAAATGGAGTCATCACCCGCATAAAACGATATGAGTAGAATTCCTTCAAAGGGATCTTTTCGGTCCTCACGAGGGGATTGCCCAAAACATTTGACTTAATGTTTATTCTAACTTCTTAAGCATATTAGCACGTCTTTGATCGAAAAATGTGCTACGAGGTATAAATTTTTATTACTTCTTTCATTCGTGGGCGAACTCTCATTTCTTTCAAGCGATTTTGATCTGCTGAGTTCAACGCAAATTTAATTAGCGTAATTATTATCGGTGTTTGTTTTAGTCTAACGTCATTGAATCGTATTCGATGTCATCGGTTCAGCGTAAATAATTCTTCCGAAGCGACACATCACATCAACCAAATGTCAAGTTATCATCACAGACTTGTCAATGCATTCAAGCGATAGAACATTTATTAAACAAATTCAACTAACTATTAATTCTACTCGCTGATTAATTTACTAACGATCAATTATAATAACTACTAACCAACTAGTAATTCCACTAACAAATGCCAATTCAGTTAAATGATTTGCCTCTCAGTTGTTATTTCGTAAGCATTGAGCAAACATCTGATAAAATAACACACAAATAACTCATTCTAAATGATTAAAAATGCATGATCGAAAATCTGAATACTATTTTCCGTCACTGCTCTGTTGTTTTTATTTTCGATTTATTCATGACATCAATGGCGGAAAGAAATACTCTTAACGAATAAGTTGGAAAGTGTGATAGTCAACTGACATGTCATTTGACTGCAAATCACTGTAAGTTCTATGACCACTGTTTCACCGGATGCCGTGTGAACAAAAACATTGGGCAATTTGATGGCAAGGAAAGACATCAAATCAAATCAAAAATATTTGTGATGTTTTCTTTTGACATTTGATTGACGAACTATTCGTTAGGTTATAATTTCGTGCATTTTAAGTGCTGCTGCGGTTGCTGGCTGATTACGGCAGTAGGCTTTTTATTTCAGATCGGCATGATTTCAGATTATCTTGGATAAGTGGTTGAATTGAATAGGGCTTCGATGTGGGGAGAGAGCTTAGAATGAGGGCATTGCTGAAGTGAAATACGAGTTGATTAGGCAGTGCAAAATAGGTGAAACAAAACCTCGAATTCTTCTCGACTCGGCTGCCAAGCAGAATGTGCAGATGAGCACAAGAGCGATCATCGAGATAGTCTTCGTCAGCGAGAACATTGTGCGAGTGCGTTGCTCCAGTGATTGTGCGAACAGCCGTCAATCAGTCAGTCAATGATGTGGAGGACCTGAATAATGCACATTTAATATTCAAAATTTTTTTCGATACCGCATTCGCCATCGAAATCGCAATCATTAACATATATATGCAATGTATGCAGTGTTTTCAATTCGAAATGTACTTAAAAAATTGCTGATGAGGGCGATCCAGTGTTCCAGTGTCTTTTCCGTAAAGCTGAATTTAAAAATTTCGGAAAAATTTTTCCGAATTTTTAAAAATTTGTTAACTGTAAAAGAAAAGATAGCGAAAGATTTTCCCATGGCCGACGATCCTGCAATTAAACACGACGAATTGAGCAGGTTAATAGGATCGCGTGCAATTGCAATTGCACAATTGTTACTGAACGAAATAATTGCAAATGATCTATTGTTATTTGGATGAGGTGTTGCATGTTATAATTTCATTGAAGCAATTCATGCTTTTCAAGCGCTTTAGCAATGAATTTTTGCATTATAATGATGGCGTGTTATAAAAAGGATGATTTGGAAATGTTATCGCAGAAAATCCGTTTGAGGATGAAACGAACTCATAAGTTTGTCCTCAATGTTGACGAATTGGACAATCTTTTAAATGCTTCATTGGTCTGCATTAACGACCATTTTGCTACAGAACGAAAGCATAAAAAATAGGAAAATATTGGGCAAAAAATGATGCGCAACGGTAAAGAGTTGATAAATTGATCTTTAAAAACTGCTGCCGATCGAATTATTCAAAGTGATACACTCCTTGCGGGATTCGAGATTTATTTTCTATTTTCGAGGGTTTGCTAAGAAATGAATAGTGAGTTTGACTTCTTTTTTTGAAAGCTGAATATGCTCAATGGAGTGAATTAGTGTCTTCACTGCAAAAAAATACGGTAATCGATTATGGGGAGAAAACAATAGAAAACTGAATTTCGTCACTTTTTAAAAAAGGAAGCTTTCATACGCCTAAGTGCAGTGAATTTAGCTGAATTGATGGGAAGAGAATGTGAATGAATAGAATGGATTTAATTTCAAGGCAACCGAGCGAATAAGCGCCTGGAGGTACCATTTTTTGACGTGATTTGATAATGAGACATTAGCGTGTGTTTGTTTTAGTGGACACTCATATAGTCAAATTGAGTCGATTCAAACGAGCTGAAAAGTGGCTTAAAGACAAGTTTGAAACTTGCAATAACTATGTGTTCGAATCCTTTGGGTGAAGCTGAAGAGGAATCGCCGGAAAAAATTTTGGTAACGACAGCATTCGTAATTGCATCAGTTGAGAAATTTTCTCCTCGTTCCGCATTCTTCCTAATAAAGCTTGTTCATTTTCAACAAATTACCAAACTTGTGGCTCTGTTTGAATACTCATATTGTTTTCTCTCCTCATTTTGTTTCGCGTTCAAAATGTGGTTAGCGTTGGCAGATTAGACAAATGCAAAGCAGTAGAATTGATATTGTTGATGAGATACCCAATTGTGGATAATCTCTTGGGCACTTACTTGACTTTCACTGATAAACTCATGCGAAATTATTCGAACGATTTTGAATTTACAAAAAATAGTATCTACTGGATGTGAAGGTATGATCCTTGCAGTGAAAAATGCATTCACGGATCATTGCTGGGAAGCACGCTAGAGTGAAATTTTGAGTGAGGAGCTCATACTCTTATCGGCAACAAAAGAAATGAATGACTCTGGAGTGGAAACCGGGTACTAGGTCTCTTTGGGAAACGCCCTCTAAACACGTATTTCGAAAGCTGGGATGAGATAAGCAGTAGAGCATGTTTTTAAAAATTGCGAGTTCTTCAGTTGGTGAGGTCTCCTTTTTGTCGACAACGCTGCTAGAATGAACTGTCGGAAACATGCCATGACCATTCGAAACAGTGATTCCCAACAGTCTGATGGGTGATTGATGGTGATGACTTTTGCTGCCACTGAGATGCCAACCAAGAATGATGCGGGAAAAACGAAGCATCTAATTAAAACTGTGAAAATTTCAGTGACAATGATGTGAGCAAACGGAAACGGAGTAACTGAATAGGCGCCGAGCGTTAGAGAGTTAATGCATCCTACGGTTGTGAGCCGCTGTGAGGGCACCACGCAGTGTTGGATCACTGTCAGAACGAAAGCACATTCAGTGAATTCCTGAGAATTTCCAGAAATGACCAATGCTTAAGAAGGACGGGCCAGGCTGTGGATGTGTCAGCTCTGAGACTGAGCAGAACCGAATCAAGATGTGACAAGTGAAATATGAAGCAGATTTCCAGCTGAACATCGCAGTGATCGAGGGCGGCGCCTTCTAACGATTGCATGGCTCGTCGTAGATTATTCCATGTCAAACATTAGCTGACTGAGCTTTATCGTTTGAATAATTTGAGTAAGCATTTTGGATTCCGTTGATTAAGATGGAAGGCCACATAGACAAACAAAAATTGCGGATCAAAAGTAAATGATGAAAAATCAGCCAGCTGTGATAAAAACGATATTTGAAGTGATCATAATGAGGTTTTTGGGTGCAGAATGAACAACTGTTTGCTGAATAAATGAATAAATCATTCCAGTAGTTTGTTGGCATTCATTATTGCTCTGCTGCGATTCTTTCTTTGAAATCGTAAGATTGTTTATAGAAAATTTTTTGAAAGAAATTCGTTCAGTGGGAAATTATGTGCGATGATTTTGTGAGAGGTAATAATTTTAGATGAGAATCACACAGAAATAACAATAGTAATTCTCTTGTTTTGGTTTTTTATGATGCAAGAACAAAGGTTTTGCTCTTTGAAATATTTTAATTGCGCACGAAAGTTGTTTGAAGAATAATGATAATTTTCTCAACATGCTGTCCTTATCCTCCACGCGTAACAATTGGAATTCTGCTCAGAGCATTAAAATTATTTCGTTCTTTTTTTCGTCAACTAATCGAAATCCCAACAAATTGGTCCAGATAGAAACGAATTTAAGAACATGTGAAACGACAGATTAACTCAGCTCTCTGTAAATGGATTCATAATGGATTCGCGAAGTCCATCAAAGCGGATTATCCTAAGTTTGAACTTTCTTGCGGATTATCCTAGGTTTGAACTTTCTTGCGGATTATCCTAGGTTGAAACTTTCCTAGATCATTACTTCTAAAAGCATTCGATTTTAGTGCCATCTGTAAGATGGCAAGCATCATAATGACTTGTAAATATCTCGAAGCCATATAGCATCGTTCGCAATCGTTTATGGCTTGAGATCTCTGTTAATCTAAAAGATAATCGTTTCGATTGAGTTAGTATTGGCTTAATTATTAATTCTTTTCAGCTTGCACCATCACGTCATTGCTTTTCTAAATGCGTTCTTCGTAAATGCTTCAATCACTCGCAGATTCAAATAATGGAAACGTCATCTGCTTTCAAACAACATGATCGAGTGATCTGCAAATGGAGCGGTTGTATTTTGCAATTAAGCGCGATGTTCTGTCGATGTCTTCGTTCAAATTGAATCGTTTATATGACAACAACGAACGCGTCATAATTTCTGAAACCTGAGGAGATTGTGTTGCTATAGAGAAATAATCTTGCTGAATTGGTATATTTGTAAAGATGAACATTTTAAAAAAACGCATTAGAACGCATTTCCATAGAAATTCAATGTTTTGTTAGTTTAATGTTACATTTTCATATCGCATAATTTCGATTAAAAAATTTGCTTTTCAATTAAAGCTAAAGTAGAACATCACTTCGTTCTTCATAAATTCATCATTCAAGAGATGATTAGGTGCAGTTTTTTGATACTAGATTATGCGATCTCAATGAGGGTATGAGCTTGATCGGTTTATCCTAACTAGTTCTAACTGAAAATTGTGTTTGCAAATCAGCTTGTGCTGCAACGTTGTGTTGCTTTTTTGAGCATCATGAAACACAGATTATTTTTGCGATGTGCAACTACAATTAGAGTGAAATTGGATTTGCCAAAACTATTCAGCTTCTTTTGAAGTTCTAAAAAATCTTTCGTCGTTAAACATTCATCGCATCACACCATCCGACATTAGATACCGGATTTCATCCCGTTCATCCCTTTTCATACCGGATTTCCTTTATGATCCAACATCCCTTATCTAAGCGAACTTGGTACCGGCAGCATCCAGGATAACTGGCTTGTAATCCGCGTAACTGAGATACTCAGGCATAATGAAAGATCATATAGAGGCAGTTAAGGTAGCGGCAGTGGATCGCAACGGATAACGCGAATTTGAAAAACAAAAGAATTCGCTGTGACAATTCCTGATGACAGAAGCAGAAAAAGAGAAAGCTAGGTGATAAATTCCATCACAGTGTTCACAAATCATGTGAAATTTCGGACAAGGCATTGTTTTTCTGATCGCATATAAAAATGAACGTTAAGTATGTGGCGTTCGAAAAGTGCATTTGATAAATGACAGATTCATCTTTGGTGATCATTTGAATCAAGCAAACTTCTGCATACCAATCAATCATCTATATTTGTGGCGCAAGATGAAAATTTATTGCGATGAAGTAAACAATTCCGGAGTAGTGAAAATTTCCTTCGAAAAGAACAAATTGAATTCTCAAATTTACCATGTTTGACTCGATTAGCAGTTATAAAAAACTCAGTTTGATGGATAGGCATTCAGAAGAGAGATTTTTAGTGAACAGGATAAACTGATAGCTAACATAAGCTTCCAATGCGCTAGGAACAACAACGATGTCTATGTTCTATCACATCCAAATTTTTGATCCGCTAAAACGATGCTATCTTTGGAACTATTTATGGGTTGAAACGTCCTGAAATTGATGGATTTGAATTAGCTCATCCAAATTTGAGTGTACTTGTGCGAGTTCAAGTGCAATGAGTACTTATCTGGTAATGACACGGTATAGTACGGAAATTCAAGTAGCTGTTGAATTTAGCTATTCAGTTGCTATTAATGTTCGTCAACGAATTGAAATGTGATCACAATTAGTCTGTAATGTTATCAGAAGTAATGCACTGAAATTGTAAACATGATGAGTGAATCCGTTAAGGTGAGTGACAGTCACTGTGCATCAAAATGCACGGAGTACTTACTCGATTCCCTAGAAACAAGACTTTGATGTAATGTTATTTGTGAAATATTTGTTTGCAACAATGTCACAATTATGTTTAAGAGGTTTCCGTGATTCTTGTTCAACGTAAGAAGCGTATGAAACGATGAAGAATGCAGAATTCGACAGATATATTCAAAAAATTTCACGAGATCTGATTCAACGCGGTTACAAAATGTTAAAATAATAAGAGTGCCTACGGGAATATCCAAGTGATTAGTCTCCGGAAGCTTTGAAGCATCAATTTTAACGAACATAATTCATCACTTCAATCCTTCAAACATTCACTGACTGCATTCTGTTCAATTCAGCGAAGTTGTTTATTCAAAATTCGCAAGATTAAACAACGGATCGAAACCATTCACTCTTCAAAACATCGCAACATAAATAAGGTCTCAAACATGCAAAGAATCGCCTCTAATCCGAAAATGTTGATTGTTCTAGAGGAAAATTTTCTCGAGATTCTTAAACCTTTTCATCCTAATAGTTTATTTTCAAGTATGAAGTGAGTCAAAAAAAAACCTTTTAAGTTTATTTCTCCATTGTTTAAGCACTAATCCAAGATAATATTTAAGCACTGAGACAGATGGAATGCGTGCAAGATGATAAATCAACAACTTTCTGCTTTGACCTTTCTGCTTTCAGTTGAAAAGTATATTTTCTACCGTAGTCACATTCACACGCTTGATAAATGTCATCGTTATGGCTAGTGTATTGTGTCGCAAGGAAGGAGAAAGAGCCGGGCACAGGAAAAGACGGGGACGGGGAAAGTTCGCTTCTGGAATCTCCGAAAATGCGGTTTGTACGAAAAAAGTCGAGGACGGGGTCCTTAAAATTCCCCGTTCCCTGCAACACATTAGGCCAATAAACCATGTTAGAGACGTTTGTTCAATTGAATTTTCAGAAAGAGTGGGGATTGCAATCTCTTGAAGATAAGTGAATGCTCTACATTTACGCACAATGATCTGCCAACCGAAAAACATTAAAATTTTGAGTTTCGTTGTATCAAGTTGATTTGATGCATAATAATGATGTTTTCAAGCTAACCTGATTTCTCTTTAGCATTCACAACGCATTTTTTGTTTTGGTATAGGATTTATTCCCAACGAAACCTTTCGAGTCTACCTTCGAAAAGCATTCACTTAATATTCCCATTTAAATACGACGCAAACTGATTTAAGTTCAATGAATTCTGAGAATGGAAATAGAAAATGCAGATTATTCAAGTTCGACTGAAGTAACACGTTGGCATTATAGAGCAACCTGCACTGGAGTATTTTCGGATTTTCTTTTTTTGGATGATCACAACCTTCTGAAGTCTACTCCATTCCTATGACGTTTCTATTCCAGTCAAACTGTTCCATTCCTATTCTGTTCCAAGGAATCGAAGAAAACAGTTCAAAAGAAACAGGACACGAAGAACAAAACCGATCAGAACAGTTGAACAGCGGAACAGAACAGAATATGCTGAAAGTGTGGAACAGAATGATCACTAGTTGCAGCAAGCGAGAGACGTTCACCGAATCTTGTTTGAATGTGAAAAGCGAATGGAACATCGCCATCATCCACGCTTAAATAGATCTCCGAACGCTACAAATTGGATGCGATGATGAGTGTAGATTTGTTTTTGAGATATTTGTAATTACAAAGGGCGTGGCATGCATTCCGTGACGACAATGAATATGGATCATGTCATAAAGTCGGATATGATCATGAAAATTGCATGTGACAGAGATGCGCATTCAGTTCGATTCAAGCAGATTCATCAATGTTATTCACCCCGGCTCTCAGTTCATAGTTGAGAGCAATCATGAAGCTTTAACGTTTTGGTGTGATCACAAACAACTGCACTCTGCAAATAATATGTTTGTTTTCAAAAGTTACATCTTACTCAGAGAGTGTATACAATGCTGAAAATTTCTGAAAGTTTTCGGACTTATCAAGCATTCGAATAGGTATTTTTTGAAATAATGATGGAACACTGATACATTTGTTCATATGAAATGCTATGACATTCCTATCACCTCTATCAGAAACATGGCGCATATCGACTTCGATCATTTAGCGATGAGCTAAAAGAAAGCAATCTTGAATTCCTGGCAGAAAGGCTTACGTATTCGATGAATGATATGCAAACCATGCAAGGAACAAGGGTGAACCTATAATAATCCATAATCGTCGATGCAGATCGCATGATAATGACAAGCTGTTTGGATATCAAATATTAGTGAATTGGGTAATTGAACTGGAAATGAATTATTTTGATGTGTTGGATATTCTATTGACAACATTCGGTATCCGCTTTCAAAGTGTAATTCTTTTAATCAGAATTGATTCAAACGTTGAGAGTAATATGAGAGGCGACGATGTGCTTTCTGATATCCATTCACTGGAATGCTAAATGCACATTCAGAAACGTTTTCATCCAATTTCGATCGCAGAACATGCCGAATTCCTCTTGGGAGCCACATAAATCTTTGGGTCACTTCATTATAGTTTACATTGAATGTTTGCAAGCATTTCATTCAATTCTGAATCAACTCCAAGTCGTAAAACCACGAAAACATTGGGTAAGTGTTTGTGAATGGTACAAGTTCATTGAATTTCAAATGTTTCTAAAAAGAGACAAACGGTTGAGATATGTCAAAAACTAACTTATTAACATGCATCGTCGCTTTTTTAATCAATGTTCAATATTGTTTATTTATCGTCAGTACTTTATTCAATATTTAATCAATGTTGGACATTCTTTATTCAACTTACTATTAATCATATTCAAATCCGCACTTCATTATTCGTAACTGTGTATCGAGAACATTTTTGCTCTATTATCAATCAAAACGATTCAAAGGTACTCATTCCATGTCCTAAATACGAATGACATCTGTTACAAAGTACTGAAATACTCATTTTCTATTAGTCAGTAACGATAGAATGATAGTAGTGGCATTGATAATAAAGATATTAATAATAGGAATAATGATGTTGTTATAATCGCTATGATATGATCGTAATAATGCAGATTAAGGAATGACCCACGTAATGAGTAGAAGAAGATGATTTAGCAAGGAAGATAAACATGGATGAAGTAAGATCCCGTTCAGTTTCAATATTGTCGATTTGGAATTTTTCCTGGAAGTAAATCTAGACCGTAAAGTTTTCGTGTCTTAGTGGCTTATTTTACCAACGAAAGCGTGACTTAGCAGAGAGGAACAACTCAGGACCATTACTGGCCATCACGTTCAAGCACTCCATCGGCCGCGATGTGGTATTTTACAAGGGTTAGAATTATATTGTATTTGGCATCATCATCCTCATCGTTGGATACGGATGCACCAAAAGTTTCCGCATCATTAAATACCACAACCTGAATCTATCAACTTCACTCGTAAAACACGCAACGGTGAGAGATGTCTGTCATTATTAGGTATCATTATTTGATTATCGTTAGTTCAACAATCCATAGAAACCTGCTGCACGCTACACTGCCACCGTTAATAAGCGATGTACTGCACTGTGGCTTATTATTAACGATGTGCAATGCACGCTTGACTTCGCAGAAACAAATAAGAGCTATTCATAGCCTCATTGATTCGCTATCGAGTTCACAATGCTTAACGTTTTATGCAGTTGTTCTATTGTTATCATAGAGACTGGAATATGATGGCAAGAACAAGGAAGTTGCTGAAACAAATTTTCACTAGTTTTTAGCTCTTTCATTCTCAGCGAACAACGAAATATTCCTGTTGTACTGGAACAAGTCAGAAATTCGTCGATGTGTGATAAATACTCATGTCAGTTGCTGTTTATGTCGAAACTAATGTTCTGAACAGAAGTTTCGATTGATACATTTATTTATGAACAACAAAACACTCGCCGAGCTCGAAAAATCGCTAAGCTCTCTGTTTTCGGGTACAAAGTAAGTTCGATGAAGAAAATGAATGAAATCAAGCACGTTTGCCAAATACTCAATTAACTGCTGCGTGAAGTAGCAAATTCCTTTTAAAAAAGGTCGATAAAACGTTATATTGTCCAACAATCGTAACGCAAACTCACCAAGAGAATGTTCACACACCTCTTTTGGTACTCAAAAAAAATGTCATAGAATTAATTGCGCATGAGAAAATACGATTAGGATCAAATGAAATAGCGAAAGAAAATCGCAATCATTCGAGTTATCCACTTTCGACATAAATGAATTAGTTGCTACTATTTATAATATCGGTCATTGCCATCCGTAACCGAGAAAGCAAAGTTCACGTGGCAATTATCGAAAAAAACTAAGCATTCAACTTGAATTTAAAAGAACCTTAAAACTAAACAACTCTCAGCAAGACCATTTACGTTTCATTTGGAAGCCTTTTCGAGCACTTTATTTGCCTTTACGGTTCTCTATTCCTCGTTCGTTTCAGTCATGCAAATCGTCCAGAGAATTCATTCTTAGTAGAGAATAAAGTAACAACATTGTTCTGCATTCGTGTGATGAAGTTTCAATCGCCTACGGCGAAATATATATTCAGGATTTTTGAAATTGAACGAGAAATTGCCCTTTTGACCCTTTTGATCACGAGCCTTTCACGCATGCTTTAGCAAATCTTCTCAATCATAGAATTATTATGAACCTCAATAATGAGTCGTTTTTGAAGATCTGCTAAATTATTGCTCTCACTTCGGATTGTACGAGCAACTATTGTACTGACGATTACTAGTAAGTTGTATTGACAATTACTAGTAAATTGTACTGACAATTACTAGTAAGTTGTATTGACAATTACTAGTAAATTGTACTGACAATCCAGATACTTCACAGTTTTTTACTTGTTTTCTGTTCACATTTTAAGGTGATATTTTGGGCTCACTGTTTGAGTATACTGCAGTGAAACCTTTATTGCAATTGAATTTTGTTGAATGTAAGGGAAATTTCATTGGAGCCGCTGCGGCAAACCTTCTCACTCCCACAATTATTAAGAACTTTGATAATAAGTCGTTTCTTGAAGCTATGCTAATTTTTTTGCTCTCGCTACAGAGCAGATTGTCTAACGATTATTGCAGTTGAATTGGACTGGCTGTTTGCAGTATCTGTAATAATTCAGATACTTTAGATTGTACTGGCAATTTTTTACGCGTTTGATGTTCACATTTTTAGGTGATAACGATAATTTGGGTTCACTATTTGATCATGCTGGAGCAAAACCTTCATTCCTATTGAATTGCAATGGAGGTAAGGATTAATTCATTCAGGTTGTTATCAAAAAATTCCGGGAATAATATTCGAATCTTCAAGCCACTTTAAACAGTTATATGATCATTAATGTTTGGTTTCATGGATGTGTAAATAAAGCAATAAAAAAGATAATGAGTTTTTTTGCGTCAGCGTATGGTCAATGCAAATAATCTTATTAGCCCATGGTTACACAACAAATTCAGCAATTTGCCACTTAACATGCTTTCTCTTGGGATTCTGCATCGTAAAACGCCGACTCGCGAATGAAAAATAGTGATTTCACTCGTGAAATTGTGGCTGACGATGGTCTGATAAACAGAAACGTATGTCTACTTCGAGAAGATATTGAATTGAATCTTAATGAGACCGATCTATGATTCTTGTGTGCAGCTAGCCATAAGAGAAGTCTTGCTCTTATCAAAAATTTATCGACAGATCAGCCATCGGGACGGGACGATCGATCTGCTAATGATGGCAAATTTTTATGACGGATCAAGATAAGGATTTCAATTTCAATGAGATCGTCGTCTGACACACGATAGGCGCAAATGTTTTGATGGAAGAAAGCAGGAAAAATTAGTGGTGAAGCAGAAAAATTTTTGAATTGTCCTGAATGAGATTAAAGCACATCAAAAGCTCATTTGAGAATGTGCAATCCATCCATAAATCTATCAGTCGTCAGCCCATTAACTGTTGATTATTTGCTATGCAGAAAGCACATTCAAAGCGTCTGCAAACAATGCAAAAAGGCACTCAATTCACTCGAATTCCCATCCTAATGAAAGGAATTACTTTCGTCAGTGAGTGCTTAAACACATTCATTCAATTGACATCGTATCATGAACGTGTTGTGAACGCAATCAACCATTCTATATTTCAGTCATCAATGAGTTCCTAATAAAATTTTCTTTTCACACCGACTGAGAAAGCCGTCATCTAGTGTCTATTTTAATGGATTAACACGTAAGCATCAAGCATTCGAGGAGAGTCATTAGGATACGGTGGATGAAGAAAGTTTATGAGTGTCATTAGTGGTCCAACCATGCATTATATCAGAAGCATCAGACACCATTCCGACTGAAAAGGTGACAGACTCTGAATCCGAAAGATTCGAATAAGGAAACGAAGATACCGAAAGTAAAATTAGAGGGATCCAAACGTTACAAAAACAGTGCATTTTTTCGAATAATTTGAATTAACCGCATTGATACTTTTCATTGTTTGAATTTAATATTTAATTGAAGCTTTTGAAGTTTTTTGATAAATTTTCACAAGATTACGGCCAAACATCCGATGCATTTCTGTATATTTTAGAAGTTCTGTACGACTCAATGATGACACCGTCGAATGATAAAGTGTTTTGATGGAAACAAAGAAGGGAAGAAATCGAGGTCTTTATATGTCATGATATACATGTAAAATTTGTGGTAGCCGATTTCGGAAGAGGATATTAGGGTAGTAGTCTACAGGCATAATGACAGAAAGGAAGATATTACCCACCCAGCTGCACATTTGGCGATCAAAGCCAAAACGTCTTCGCACAAAATTAACCTCTGATGAACTGCGTAGATAGATTATTTCAACGTGTAACTAATCAGGTGACCATACTATTGTTGAAGTCATTTTGTCCTAATATGTGGTTGTTTTGATGTTCTCCCATTTTCACAGTTCCACACTTGATGCGGATCTGATTTCGTGAAGTTTTTCCCCCTAAAATGAATTTTGTAGGATGTCACTAGAGATACTTCATCAATACTTGCTTAATCAAGAGCACTTTTTCATTCCGATAAATCACTTCGAACGTTGATTTGGTGATGATTATGACATTACCTCAAAACCAAACGAAAGAATTTCACTTAATTCAGATAAAAATTTACGTAAGAATTTAGATCCAACCGGAAATTCATCTGTTTTCTTAAACGCCATAGATGTATACTGAATTCGCTGAGAACTCCAAATTTCTCTGCAATTTTCAGATTGAATTAGCAATGTTTAATATTTTGCTGCTGACTACTTTCGTCGGGTTATGCGATGCGTCGAATGATACAGAATGGTATTGTGGTGTGGTAGGAGTTAAAAAAATGGTATATTATGGTCTAAAATGGAGTTGTGGTGAATTGATGCTTGGTTAGTTGATTTACCACGATTTGATAAATTCGCGAGAATGTGTCACTTTTTGCCTCACGACGTAGCCTCATTCAAATCATCAAACTTGATTATTTTCTTTGGCAATATTTCGGTGATTAATTGCAGATTATGTGAACGAATGCTGTAGATGCCATGACGATTGCTATCTGGATACACGGGTTTCACAATATTACTGCGATGATGTCTTTTGCAAATGTCTGCAAAAACCACGAAAAGCCAAAAAATTTTGGTGCCGTATGGCGTTAAAAGCCACCTGTGCGGCCGTTAAACTCATCGGTCATCGTTTCAAATGTCAGTTGGTCTATTGGGTTCACTTTCGAATGATATTAAACAGTTCAATAATCCGAATTGCGGCATAGCAAGCTCATCATTAAAGTTGATCTCAAACGTTAGCAAAAAACTTTCACTATCACGGGCATTGATTTTGCCCTCGTAGACAACATTCCCATTTCAAATATCGCTGCTATTGCAGACTACCGTGGTGAATTGCTGAAAATGATAATGGGAGAACGGGCAAGCAACGATGATCGATCTGTGAAAACAGAGAAAAACTGTCACAACTCTGAGAATCTCGAACGGTGGTAGCAGTTAAAGTCGTATCATTCAGCGTTTTGTTGGATGGTAATCGTGATTTTATGAATTTTGGGATTAATTGTTGTATTTGGAAGAATTACATTTCATTATACTTTTTCCATCGAGATTTTTCATTGTTCCAGTCGTACAAAGTGTATAGTGTATTGTTGTACAATTTGAGACGTTTCATTCCAACTGAATCGTGATTAGTTGCGGATAACCGCGAAATTACTTTTGAATTTTCGAAGAATACTTTTGTAGCGTGATTGTAATTGGTGTATGTAGCATGTCCGGTTGAAGTTCTTCATTGGGTGAAAGACTTTGTGATAATTTCATACTTTGTGATATTAATGAATGTTCAAATAAAATATTTCATAGTGATGAATGTTTAAATTTTGAAGCGTACAAAATATCGTTAGCATACGATTTTGCAATGCTTCATCTCACCACCAACTCAATTAATCAGGCCAACTTCTCAGCTGACCTTCACACTCTCAGAGCACATATCGATCAGAAATATCTCAAAAATTGAACAATGATGTTAAATAAAATTTCAACTCTATGCACATTGCGCTTCCTACTTTTGAGAAGAAAAAAATTATTCATCAGTAAGGTTGAAGGAAGTTTTCCATGGTGAATGAATAAGTTTTCATCGCAGTTGGCGCTGCATTTCATCGAAAATTATGTTGTTTTTATAATGAGAGCTAGTATTGCGTATTCTCTATTCTCCTTACCGAGACGATTCCAAAGATGAAACCATTCCCGACTTTATTTCAAACCTATGAATACCTATGAATACCTGAAGTCATGTCTCACAATATATTAGCCAAGTATTTCATTGAGAATAACTCCCACCTATTTGAAGTTATTCACTAAGCTGAAAGTATTAATTTCCAAATGCTGATAACTTACAGAGAACCTTCAGAAAGTCCAAATATTACAATTTTTTTGCATAATTTTTATGATTTCTTGATGATTAAGGTTCACCAAGAGTATTCGAAGTGCGCTGAACTAAACAGCAAAAGTTTAAGTTATTCGCAATGCATTACAGTGTGTTGTTACGGCAGAAAGTGCATGTCTCCACATAACTTATTGTTTTTGTTGCTAAAAAGTGACGAAATAAACTTTTTTTCGAGGAATTTTGAAAGATTCGAGCGAACAAACTGACCTCAAACAATCCTCTCATATTCTTCCATCATTACTTGCTAAATGGAGTAGAACTGGTAATCACTCTTAATCAAATCCACAACATATTTCAATGCAATGATGTAGACACTCACTGCTGTGGATGAGAAATAAAGAGTGGATGTTGTGAAGGGTGCAAGGGTATTAGGACACCTCAAAAATTTTTATGGCGATGCGGGGGGAGGGAGAGAGAAGGAAAGTTGGGAACCACTATCTAGGTGGATTCAAGTTCTTTAATTGGCCACGATTCAGTTTGTGGGCAATATGAAATCACATGTTGAATGAGTGGGCAATGTGAAATCCGATGGGATGTCGAAGTGGGAAGTGTGATTAAAATAGATACTATTTTTAATGAATTAACTAAAATTCTCCTATTACAGCTGGTATTTAGGTTCAATTACCAATTATCGGTGAATTGAGCAATATTTTTCACATTATCATATATTACACCCAATACGGTTCAATAACAACTCTTGGATGTTAATTATCGTCAATGTCGTCAATCAGGATGTTGTCAATCAACCGCAATTAGATGTGTGAAGTTTGATCTGCAGTTAGCTGGTTGTGTGATCTTTAGTTATATCCACCTCACTGATGAATAGAGCGCATTTTTCGAGAGCTCTTCAAGCATACATCGATGCTCAAGAGGGAAATAAGCCCGGTTCCTAATTTTAAGAATAAACCACATATGAAAAAAGTTAAGGCGGGTACCAAATGAAGGCGAATACGCATGTATAATATAGTCGGAGGAGTGAGTTCTATAATACTTTTCAGTGTGATTTTCCAAAAATTATTCTCACAACTTCATTGATTTGGCTTAATTCAACAAAGTGCACCTTTAAAGATTTCGTAAGTAATATCTCGAAACCGTAATGAATTTGCGATGCAGGTGATGAACGATGTGCTATGCTCAATGTTTAATGACTGCTGGTGATTCAGCCGCTTGAGTTGTTTTTCGGATAGAAATTTGTTGGTGACAGTCAAAGATATTCATGGCGGTGATCACCATCTCCATGGCGTTGACTTTTTTAATGAAACATGCATTTGAACAAGAAAAGTGCCATCAGAACTACGGATTTACTAGCATTTCATTAGCACAGTAACAATTCACTTAAAAATGTGAGGAGTATTACTGGATGAACTCCATCTATGTATTGAAATTCAATTTTGCTTGAACAATGTACAATACATACGTGCATTATGTGACAACAATAGTTGCAGTAAGTAATAACATTTTCACCAACGACAAGTCAACTAATCAGTGTGTAATTCGTTTCTCTGTCATCAATCAATCAATTGAAATCAACTCTCGCATCATTATTGCATCATTTCAATGCGTGTTGATGCGAGAGTACAACTGACCAAAACATCGGTTTTTTTTTTGTTACTGCGATTCCTCAAAGTGTCATCAATCTTGCTGTTTTCGTTGTTAATACAAAGAACTATCCGGAACATTTTCGAAGCATAATGACAATTAATACTGGAATTTAGATAGGACTATTCGCCAGGAAATTATTTTTACATTGATCCTCTAATATCCGTGCATTTATTACAGGAAAATTTTATACTTGCTTTGAACATATTGTATTGAACGTATTAATGCTCACTCCAACGTGAAATTCTTCGACCATAGTAAGGAAACGTTGAGTTTCACACTGTAGGAAAACGGGAAAACAGTTAAGGCCAATAATTAACCTTTTACATTTCTGGAATACTTCTATTATTCATCTTAATTTGTTCAATTTCAATTTCATTTCAGTAATTAAGCGTTCAGGTGCTAACCACACCTCAGAGCGTCTTCATTACTTTCTCAATGAAGCATGCATTTGATCAAGAAAAATGCCATGAGACTTGTACAATTACCACCAATTAACGAGCACAAAAACGATTCACTTTCATGATGTGAGGAGTATCATTGGCTGCACTCCATCATGCATGTTTTGATATTCAATGTTGCTTGACCAATGCAACACAATAGGTGCACAATAAACACATGCATTACGTCAAAACAATAGATGCAGTAAGCAGAGGCATAGCATGCTTCAGAATCGATTGATTGAAATGGACTCTCACACCCTAACCTTATCATTTCAATGCATGTTGATGCGTGAGTTCAAAAGACCGACACATTGTTTTTTTTGTGTTGTTATGATTTCTCAGAGGTGGCATCATGTTTGCTAAGCTGTTGATGCTTTCGTTACTAATACGAAAATACCATCGCAAACATTCTCGAAACTTAATGACAATTAATTCTGAAATTTTGATAGGACTATCCGTCATGAAGATATTTTCACATTGATTCTTTGATAATTTCAATCTGTGCGTGTATTATAGGAATGTTTCATCCACGCTTTGAACATATTCCCCGGTATGTTTGCATGTTCACTTCAACCTGAAATTCTCTCACCGCAGTAACGAAATTTTGAGTTCAGCACTGTAGGAAGACAGGAAA
This sequence comes from Anisakis pegreffii, assembly GCA_035041965.1. Lineage (NCBI taxonomy): Eukaryota > Metazoa > Nematoda > Chromadorea > Rhabditida > Anisakidae > Anisakis > Anisakis pegreffii. The sequence goes on along the minus strand of JAPYMA010001508.1, from coordinate 947 downwards.
ACTGCTGAAGTTGATTGAACTTCTTAATTTGTGAAATAATTCATGCTATGTGTCGTTCATTACCCATATTAACCTGTTCAATTTCAGTAATTAAGCGTTCAGGTGTTAACCACACCTCAGTGCTAATTCGTTGCTATCGTCGTGCTATTTTCGTTAACGTTGTTTCGATTGTTACCCTATTTTCACCTAGCATAATTTCTTAAACTTCAGATTCGACAAATAAAAATTTTTTTGGATATCAAGAAGAGAGAAGAGGAACAGCAGCAACAACACCGCAATCGAGGCGATTTTTTAAAAGTAAAATGTGAGTTTCTGAAGTCAAGTCCTTATTTTTTGATTTATCTTCATTAATTCGATTATTATTCATTCACATCATCTGCATTTTCATGATGTTCTTTGAATATCTAATTGTTCCATTATTGTGGTACTTGCTGTGTGATTTTCTGTGATATTCCTTTGTCATATTTCTTGATCCGCTGAAAATGTGCATCATTCTCTAGTCTTGTTTTCATCATCATTTCACTCATCAAAACTCTAAATGATAAGCAGGAGAATGTTTGATTACAATCCCAACTTCTTAGCTAAATGCGTCTATTCTTCATCTACCTTAAAGTGATTTTTGTTGACCTAAATGGGAACATTTTCTATCAACTCGTCTCAAAATGAACTTACACGCGATTTTTTAGATGATGAATAGGAAAAAGAATGCTTAAAACAGCGTAAAACGATTGCATAATATTCGAAAGTTTTCACGTTGAAACTAAAACTTCCTAATTGGAGAACTGACAATGCGCGATCATAGAAATACTCGATAACAAAATCAACAAGGAAAAATACACAAATTTTGTAGAAACGTTTTGAACATGCAAATCTCATACAATCAGTTTGCAAATCCTTCGACATCCACCATGGACAATTATCGGACAATACGCCAAAAATTCTAGCAT